>JBCAUG010721433.1:0-12529 GCA_038406175.1 Haplosyllis leylae | reverse complement strand
TGGGAGCCATGTTGGAAGGGGTGGTCACCTGACCTTGTAACTGGGGTGATCACATGACAAAAATAGGTCAAAGAGTATTCCGCGGCAAATAACTTCCGGTACGCGCCAAAAAAATGTCCGACACGTGAAATAAAACCATGACCTTGACCATGACTCAATAACCATGACTCAAACCCAAACACATAGGCGGGTACATCTCCAAATGATATGACTAATATTTAACACAATGTCATTTCCTTAACAACATGACAAGCAGTCATTTCATTTACCTTTCACTGTTTCTAGTTTTAGTATCTCTACTAACTTAGATGAGTTTGCCTGATGTAATTTGGCTAGAAACAGTGAAAAGTTAATAAAATTGGAGAAGTGCAAACATGAAACATGGTAATGTCATCACAAGGAAGCCCCTCCACTTTGAAAGTTTAAACTCACAAATTAGATACCTCTATATGTATCTTTCACCAAAGAATCAGTTTATTTGATGCTAAACAGGCTGAGTTATTTGAGTTTAAACTTTCAAAGTGTAGGAATCACCAGCACAGTAGAAGTTTTGTGTGGCATCATGTGTCATCACTGTGTGATTAATAATAGATTGTGTTATGCCATTTAATCTTCGCTGAATACATTACCAAGGAGCATTAATTTTCTGGATTCAGTAATAGGTTCATTGAATATATTTACCAGACGCTTTTTGTGAGGTGTCAAAAAGTCAATGACATCTAGTGAGAATTTGGGGTGAACTACAAAATTTTCGACAGGAATTTTTTCCACCCAGTCAGAGTGAGTGCATCACAAATAGTCTCCTGTGGAGACTAAACAGCTGAACTATGCATGAGGTTAGGAAAAAAGGATTTTACAGAAGGATGTTCCAAGTCAATCAGGCCAATTTTTAGAAGACATATGATGAGTAACTTTCAGAATGTTCCCAAAATGTGTTCTGAGCAATTTTGGAACAATTTTGGTGACATTTATATTCATAGGAAATGCCTATCAATAACACCAAGTCCTTTTCTGAGTAAGGGAGTCCTAACTCAATGGGGTATTGTTTTGTGGTTGTAATATTCAATTGTTTACTGTAGGAAAGAAACTCGACATTATTGAAATCACCAACAAACATTACGCATTAAAACACTGAGTAAGATATCCATTATAACGTAATGAATCCTGAAGCATCGTGTACGGAAGATAACCAATTCTTTGAAAGGCAAAAAAAAATGCTCCAAGAAGCATTATCAGAACTGTTCTTTAAAATGACGGGTCCTTTGAAGACAGTCCACTGACTTCTTCTCGTGTAAAATCACTAAAGATTTCATCAGTTGAGAGAATAGTAGGGATTTCATGGTTGTGCGCTTTTCAGTTCCTTTTTAAAAGAAGCATTTTAACATATGACACGGATGCAAAATGCTTACTTCCTGTGCCTCCCCAGGGATTCACTTTATCCTCTGATGCTATGCCTATTCTACTGTTGTTCTGGAAGATATATCACGGTAAAATCTCCCACTCCGACCTCGACCTGCTCCGACCCTGTAACCCTCACCCAGTTGTAGTCTTTTTAATGCTCTCTGACCTCGGGATATGGCACATAACGTTTTGCACCCATTGCAAACCGTTCCCCCAGGAGGGACACATGGGTTTATGACCCGTTTACTTAGAGACTATTTCCCATGTCATAGCCTCCGAATCCCTGTATAAATACCGGAGTCCCCTGGGACTTGGGGTCAATCCCCCCAGTGACCATTGTCATGTAAGGACCTCCCTGAGTTGAATGTACTTGGTGACCATGTCATCCAACTCTTCTAGGTTCCTGGAGGAGCCCTTGAGAACTTGCCAAATTAGCCAACTGGTCTGAGTTATCTGTTCACTCAAACCGACAGAGTCAACCTCTATGAGTGAGGATACTGTTACTAATAGTAGCCAGAGCATTACCAATGACCCTAAGTGGCCACTGGTCATCGGAGGTACACTAGTAAGTAGGACAAGGACCAACATGCCAAGGACTGGAGAGCATGTGCCCACTGTTCAAGATTGCATAGACAGACCAGGAGTGTCTTGACCACGGGTAATTGGAGTGCCTATTTTTAGGATCCTACCACCTGGAGTAATAGGCCTGTCAATAACCTGTGAAAGAGAGAAGTGTCACATAATGCTTTTTGTTAAGAAAGAAAAAAAGAATAAAAACAAAAATTTGAACAAAAAATTTGAACATTTTTTGTTCCTAATTTACATCAAGCCATAGCCTATCTTGCCGTGGGGCAGACATTACTCAGAGACCAAATCCGAAGCATTAGTAACCTTTAAATAGACAATCATTCAAAAAATTTCATTTTATTTTTCTTTTGCATTTTCTTCTTGCAACATTCAGTGAGACAAGTAAATTACGACGTTGATATCCTTACCCACTGACGGTATCGATGTTTCAATTTTTAGTCACGTCGCCTTAACGAGCAGAGCAACTTATCTGGTCACTATGGAGTCTGTATGGTTGCATGATTGCTTGGTTGTGCCCACTTATGAAATTTCGAAAATTTCATCGGATCTCATAAATTCCAACACCAAAACATGTTTCAGGCCATTCTGAGCAACTTTTTAACCCCCGACCACAAAGCCCCCACCCCAGCCCCCACCATAACCACTGAAAATGAGATAACACCAGATTTGGCTTCTGGGCTGGATCTTTTGCAGGCGAAGGCTAGTTTCTTTACGCTTATTCATGAGAAACAAATTCACCGCTCCTTCCCTGGTGCCAGACATCTGGTCCTTGAAAGTCACAGGACCGAATCCAAAGGTGCGTAAAACCTGATAGAAAGTTGGGTAATCGGCAACATTTCGACAAATAGTTTATTTCATTTGACTTGAAAAAATGAATTTGTTTTCAAATGGTTTTTTTTCATGTATTGTTAGTGCAACGAGCCTAATTCTTCAAAAAATGAAAAAAAGCTCAACATCCTGATTTCCTACCTGTGATTTCTAAGCGTTTTGAAAACATCGTAAAAAGTTTGTCACAGTTTATTGAACTGCATCAACAATTCATGAACGGGACCATCATTTCTGACAAAAGTAAAGCCCTGAAGTTATCTTCTTCCTTGGAGCTTTTTTCCTAATGAAGACTCGCGACACTGTGTCGTATTGAATTACAAAGACAAAAATGTCAAACAAAAGAGCGGAAATCACAAGAGAAGCAATAGGAATATAAGTTGATAATCCAGCGCCACAGGTGAACTAACAATACTTGTTGGTGGATCCTCTGGGGGTTCCTTCACCTACATCAGAAATACGTATCATTTTCCTCATGTAATCATAGGTTTAAGGAGATTGAGCCTCCTGCCGAAGGTTTGGGTTTTCCTTATTTCCAACAAAGACACTTGATTTTTTGTTGCTCTGTAATTTGGAATAAATAGCGTTGCTTTTCATCATTTATACCATGCTATCGGTGTCTCTTGAAAGTACGCAGTTCTGCATAACACGTAAATCATATGAATCCCTTCCAAAATCAAATGGTAGCTTGACATCATTGTGCGTTTCGCTTTGAAGAATCCCGGTGGTCTAACTTTCGCTCAGGAAAAGTTAGAAAAACCCTTTATAGATCCACAACGAAAGCTACTTTACCTCAAGAGCAAAAACGCCAAGAAACCTTTCTAAACAAAACCTGAATGAGAGGATCGAAGAATTTGTAAATTCATTGGGGTATGAAGCTTGAATTTTAAAAACATTAGCCTTTGTGTTCATGCCCTCCAGATATGATATTGTATCTTTAATGTACAAGTTCAGTTTACAGTCAATGAAAGGCTACTGTATTCTTGGTGAAAATCCCTCTCAGATAAAACTTTTCTGTGTGGGGTTATTTTCCTTTTAAAACCCCATGACAATCTTCACTCAGATAAGACTCTATTCAGCATTGTTGTTCAGCCCTACAGTAGACGACAAACAATCATTCCTGCACAGCTATTTCTTGGTTATACTCAGATGTTTTTCAGAACATAAATGGAAATTCTTTGAGGACTTTTTCTTACAAACATGAAGAATCTGAATATCACTTTATAATTTCATTGTACATTACATTGCGTCTAATCAGACATCTCTTTTAAAAACTTAGACAAGACTTTCTCTTCATTAAAAGAACAGAATATTTAAAGGACAGTATGCTGAATAGAATTTCTGCTTCAGTGACTTGATGTCTTGCAATTTCTAAGATTGAACTTGACACCAAAATGTTAAGCCCAAACCTTCAATGTCTAGTATCCCGTTGTTGATCATGTCATTTTGATCAAACCGAATGGCTCTATTAACGTGAAGCACTCCTTTAATTCAATTACCTTTCTTTGAAATCACCCACAAGTACAATAGAACTAGTTTTATCTTCGGTATTGAACGCTTTATCCAAATGAAAAACACTCATTATCATGACTGGTCAAGGTAAACATCAAAAGGTCGGGGTAGTACATTTTGATATCTCTTTTCCGATATTAAAATCTCAAATACTTTTCTTTTTTTCGATTCCCAATGCTACTGGCTAACTCATGTTTGTGCCTCATCAAACCATTTCAAGACGTACTTGCAAAGAATACATGTTTTTGACTATGATTTTACGGTGAAAGGATTTCAGTGAATGACAATAATATTTCACTGTCTTTTGACCAGGATATGTATTTCAAAGGTGATAGTGGGATATCGCACTTTAATTCCAAGTTTCAAACATAAAATGAGACCATTAAACTTGATCAATTTTCTTGAGGCTATGGATTCTTTAAGAAATAAAATCTACCCGTAAATCACGTTAAAGTGCCATGAGAGGTGGGCACATTGTTTTACCCCATTGTCCAGATACACAACCTTACTTCCAGAAAATGTCACCTTAAAGTTCAGTTTTCACCCCATCATCAAGCATCCAATGTTACATATCACACCGCTGTCACTTTACATAGATTGTATTTAACCTCTGGCTTGACCTGCGAACCAAAACAAACTGGGTTCGTCAAGTACACACCGTATTTGACCTTGATTCTTCTTCTATCCAAATAGGGTGTTTTCAGTTGGACTAAAACGAAAAATACATTTACCACACTTCAAAGGGATCAAATTTTGCTGTAGTTAAGGATAATTTGGGAAACATCCAATATTCAGCTTATATCCCTTAAATATAATTTTGCATGGGATTTCCCTGTATTAATGTTATTTTAGTGTTGGGGAGGGAAAGATGTTTCTTAAATTATATTTTTCGCGATTCCGATTGGATAGAAACAAGGACTTATATTGCACATATATGCTCTTGTCAGTGACCTTCATGTTAAAGGTCACTCAGATCTTTATAAAGTTCACTGCTATGGGAAGCTGATAAAACCAGACATTTCACCCAGACATTCTCTCTTCTTGAACAGAATTCAGTTCTCAACATTCAATGAGCATGAACTTGACAACTTTGGGGTTTGGTGAAAGAACCCAAAAGTATTTTACCCTCCAGTGGTAGCCACCACTCCTGATTTCTGTGAATACATGATAGCTTTACGTTGCATGCATTTCCAAATGGCTTTTTTACACAAGGGTGTCGAAGGAAAAATGGTCTTTTGTTCTCTCACTTTATGTTAAATGGTAACACTGAAAATAAGGGCAAGTAGCCTCCTCCCTCTGGCCACTGTAAACCTAAAAGCATTTATCTCCTAAATCTGCAAATAATTTCTTTGGAGTCGAAAGTAGACTTTTGTAATACGTAAAAGATCGCTTAATATTTATTTTTTTAAAAGAAACACAACCGTGTCCTTGACATTGCAAAAACTTTCCACTTGTTTTCTATGTGAAAGATATCAAAATGATGACTATTGTCACCACAGCTGTCATGTGTTTCACAATGTATGTGGATCCGTCTGTAAATGATTCGTCATATTTACCACATTGTCATTACTGTATTTATTATTTAGTACGTTGTTTTTTCATTCTTCTGGACATACTAGCTACCAATTTAGAATATTAAGGGATGGGGGGGTAGATAGGTCTTTGAATTTCTGATGGCAGTTTTGGCTAGGACAGTTCACCCTCACCAATATGAAAACTTCTCATGGACTTCTGATTTGGGTAGGCCAGTTTACCGCCTCTCCTCAAATGCAAAATTTCTCATGGATTATCGTAGACTTCACATTTATTTATATCACAGTTACTATTGAAACTTGAAACTCAAGGTAACTTTTGCTTCAAGGCCAGAATGGGTCAGCTGCACAATCCGCTTTTCTTCAAATCTTTCAACCTCAGTAGTAGTATCTTCAATCGTAGTGGTCGGAGTGTTTTCCAACCCCAGTATCTCACTGACGCTTTTGTCGGCTGTTAAAATATCTGTCATCAGAAGTGAAAACAATCCACTTTTCACGACAGATGACTAAGACATATCGTTTTGTTTACGATCAGAATATCTTTCCGACAAAAACAGTGACCTTAATGGTGCACGTCTTCAAACATATTCAGGGACGGTCCTGATCCGTGTTTTTTGGAAGGTAGCGTCCAGTGGTACTCCCAGGACGGCTATAAATGGAAACTGCCCTTGTAAAAGCCAGATTACATTTCTGCAATTATCGATCAGCTCCCCATAAGAAAACTACCGACTACCCAGGTTTGAAAGGAATATAGGTTTATCTGTTACGTGCCTTCTTGGCATTTTCTACCTTGCTGCAATGCAAAGACGCACCACGTTGCAGCTTTCCGGGGGGCAACGCATGTCTCCCCGTCCTACAGACCTTTTTCCCATTGCACTGTATTTTCCGGCAGTGTATTTCTTTGCCTCTAAGTTCAGTAGCACCCATTTACTTTTTTAAGGCTCTCTGGATCCGAAGAACACAGTTGAGAAATGAAGACCTCAAGATCTAAATATGAATCAAAGGCCAGAGAATAGGCAAAGCACATTTGCCACTAAAACTTTTTCTTTCACTACTTGACCACAATCACCTGTGTACTGATATAAAAAGTCCCAGTTTACAACATTACTAGATACCGCACTAACCTCCAAGGTCTGTGTTCAATAAGTCACAAACTCATCCAAGAAATTTACTTTGACAACAGGGAAATTGCAGTGACAACATTTCAGGAGGTACTTTGCAGTTGTTGATGAGGATCGAGACCTCAAGTGAAACCGTAGAACTATGGGAATGTTTTGGGCTCCTGCTGCTAAGAGGACCCCGGAGAATTTGTCTAAGTACTCTCGGTAGTCACTTGCGTTTTACAGTTGGCGGGATCAAGATCAAATCTGGATCTGCAGAGTGGGTCAACTGCACATTTTGGAGTCGTGTTCTGGATTGTTGAGGCGGTAAGGTAAACAATGCTGCGTGGTGCTCCTGACAAGTACACCGCATGCGACACCCACACTATAGAGGGTATATTCAACCCTCTATGCCCACACTAAAGACGGTAGACCCCGAACCAAGACCCTGCCCGAGCCAACGTTTATCCCCGCAATATTACGATTACTCGATGTAGACAATATATTCGTTGGATCTATGCATGTTCATGCACCCGTCTTTCCAATTTTCACCGATAAGTTTTGCAACTTTCAAGTGTAAATTCACGTCATTCTAGTTAATCTGTGCTAACTCGCACAAATGTTGAATTGTAATTTGATGAAATAAAAAAATCACTGTCTTATGTTTCAGATATCAATCATCCTCATGTAAATAAATAATTGTCAGAAATGTTGTTGTTGGCAAAGGTAATCATGCGGATCATGCCATGATGTCTTCGTCCTTTCCAGCAGAATAATCAATCCAACTAATTATCCAGCAATTTATGACATAAGATCCTTATAGTATTGGTTAAACTGGATAATTTAAGACAAAATGACAGTTTCAATGAAAAACATGTTTAATCAGTATCTTGTAAACATCCGGTTTACTACGGTCCGGGTATTTGGCAGATAAATACACCTGGACATTGATTTGTGCACTTGAATTGAAACGTGTTGTTGGATGCAGCATTGTCTAGTGTTGAAAGTCAACATGTAAAACAACAAGATTTCCAAAAAATATCAACAGCGGTTACAAAAATTGCAAGGAATTTTCAGCAGACTAATTCATTTAATGGACGGGAGAACAATGCAGAGCTTTCTTTTCTTGACACCCACCAGTTGTCGTTGGGCCTCAGGACTTTTTCTGAAAGAGCCAGCAGAAGCTCGGTGGTCATAATTCAACAAAAGCACGTAAAGCTTCTGATTGCTCTTTTCATGTTTCTATCGTATATAATTACACGTGTCAAAGTAGTAAGACGGAAAAATTAACATTCTATGTGAGATAGCTTACATATGGTGCAATAAAGGACGCTAGAACACAAAAAAATAAATAAATAAAAAAAAATCATTCAGGAAACCAAGAATATTCTTTCTATTGCTTAATAAGCAACAGATGTGCCAAAAATATAAGTTAGTTGAATAAGAATGCAGTTAAAATATGGGTTGAAGAAGTGCGAAATGTCACTTAATAACAGGGTCGGTTTGAAAGATGATGAACCATTGTCACATGAAACATAATCGGAAAATGCACCGACCTCCCCACCCCACCCCATTATAACTGCACAGTTCACTGCATCCAAGCAAAACAACATTCCTAGAACTGAGATAACAGCACTGGATAGACATTCCTGGGGTTACAATTACACGTTACTAAGCCCAAATATGGACAATAAAAGTTGAATGTCCCAACAGGGAGTTGAGGCAGCTGAACTGAAAAAGGAGCTGACCACAAGGGAAGAGTTGAGTGTGCGTAGTGATCGTAAAAGTGATCTACGAGTTCGTTTAATTTATGGGACAAGTGTTTTCAACAAAAAGGTCGTGCCATCGTCTTATCGTTCCCTATTCTGATCAATGCGAAAAACTCAGAACCTCATCCTCATTTTACGGGGGTAAAAGGAATTGTACATTAAGTGTATTTTCGAATGCAAGGTTAGTGTCCAGTTCTCAGTGCAATGAAAACGCTGCACTTTTAAAGTCAACCCGTACCATTTAAAATGGACAATTCAAAATGATCAGATATCGATCTGTGCACAAGGTTTGTCACAGACACAGCAAGGATCCTAAGTAAATATTTTTTCGTCTGAACAAATGTGCCACAAACAGACTACTTGACTCCCTAACAATGATAGCGAAGTACAATTCTCAGGTGATAATTTTACTGATCACTAAACAGAAGTGCAGTACCTCTCCAAATCATATATTTTTCCACGGGTCTCCTTCTGGCTCATTGTCCATATGGCATTTCTTTCGTTTTTGGACACGGGCAATTACCTGTGCGATTACTTCCTATACCAGGTTATGTTTATAAGAAACTTGAAAAATTTTCATCAATACCGTCGTCTTGCACAATTCTAAATATAAATTTCTCCAAATTAAATTTTAAGTCTGAAATATGATCAAACGTTCAGATGTGGATATACTTTTCCTTTACCTCAACGTAAATGTTGCAAAAAAAACCCCCCAAAAACTCACGTTTTACGATGTAATAGTCGAAGCTATTACAGCCAGTTTTGAATGTGAACTATTCTCGAGTTCAGTCATTCAATGGAAATAAAAGTGAGGGGGAGTGCACAAAAAATGCATCTTGCAGCGCAAAGGTGGACAAATTGTCTCCTGTGGCACCCCCTGAGAAAGCTTATCGCACATTTAATGGGGGTAATTTCTTTGCTTGCCTGAGCTTCAAGTGAAATATGTTTTGCATGACCATTCGAAGAAATTATTCTCATAAATCAAGAAAATTACTTTACTGTCACTAATTTATTTGTAAATACGACACATTGGGTTTCTTCTGAAGGAATTTGCCAAGAAAGTAGTTTCATTTAAGTGAATAGAAATAGCATGTTTCTTCAAATTGCAACCTCCAGTGAGCACTATTAAATACCAGTTCACTGGCGCGAGAAAATGGTGCATGGATTTTTAGAAATTTAATTATGATTCAAATTTCATACTTGCAAAGTGTTTTTATGAATACAAATGAATCTTCACTCACTCAAAACCAATATTCCTCTGCTCAAAATGAAACTAAAGAAAAAAACGAACGATAGCTGTTTGCTACTGCAAACCTCTTTGGTTACAATCTTCTACGAAAAGAAATCTGGGTCAACTGTTCAAAAATATAAACAGCTGAAAACTAAAGGATTGTCTCAAGAGGAGGTTCCATTTTTTGTTCCTTCATCTTCTTGTGGTTTGTCGACTGTTTACGCTAGTACAAAACCATAAAGGGACATACTTCAGGTTGAAAAAATCTTTCCGAGAAGATGAAGTATACACAACACATATTAAATTTACAAAGCAGTCCCGGGTGTTCCACAGTCCATCATAAACAACAATTATATGTCATTCATTCATTCGTATCGCATGAGGCATTTTCGTGCACAGTGCAAGAAAGCCAAACGTTGCGTGAAATGGAACAACATTAGACATTTCATTTTATTTTACGGCCAAAACCCCTTAAATATGAAAACAGTTTAGTTATATTATTGTCATCTCTTCTCTTGGGTTTTATTTGCACTGTTTACTTTTAAAGTGTGTGTGACAACTTATTTGGATCGCTGATCCAAAGTTTGAATGCATATTCTAAAAGGCATCAGAATTCGCTGATACATCAAAATATCAAGTAGCGAAGAATTTCAGTTTGGTAGTTTGTAGGCAAAATACTAGTTCATACTAAACTAATGGGTAAAGCACCTCAAAATATACCTGTTTTCGCAGTTTGAGGAACAGTGCACATACACCTCAGGTAACCCGTAGCTACCATATCTTACTGATGTGCAGGGTGGTGGGGACCAAACAAGGGAAAACTCAGAAAATTCAGAAAACCTCAAATTTAAATAAAAATGGTTGGGAATATTGGGGGCCATATTGGATCTAATATACGGTGGTCATCTTGAATTATTGAAGATAGTGGCCAATTAAAATAAGGAATTTGACGTTTGAGGTATTTTGCTTATTGCTGGTGCAAGCAAGATAACTTTAGAACATTGAAGATCCACATTGATTACTCTTGGTTACCAATTGTTGCCTCAAAAAACCTGTCACTTAGTAGGTGATAATGGGAAATTTGATGTTTCAGACATATTTTGAGGTGCTTTGGTGCATGATAGATTCAGAAAATAGGGAATCTCCATCAAGCATCCGTCGACCACAAAGGTGGCAAACGAGTCACCAGTGAGGTAATTCTGTCGATGAATTTTCTTTGTATTAGATCTATAGTAAATAACAGTTGTGAAACGAAATGTTAGAAGACTGCATTGTCTCTCAGAAATACTTTAAACACTACTCTCCGATGGTTGCCTTCGTTGAAATTTGCAAGCAGAATAGTTGCCTCTCCTGAACTGTGTGATTGCATGATAAATGTAAACGCTGTGCGAAACCTGTGACCATTTATTAACCTTTCCTACAATTTACTGAGAGTTTACTTTCTATTGGGCCACGAGCACAAAATAGTCAATTTCATTCCAAAAATCTTTCTTTTGTACATTGGTATTCAGATATACACAAATGCAATCTTGTTTACAGAATCTTCTGCGCATATGTTTTTGGGGTCCCACCTGCCAGGGATAATTATGGTGACAAGACTATGACAACTCAGTCATAGCCCATCCATCAGGAAAAAAAATAATTCCATTTTCCGTGATAATGATTTGGCAAAATTGTGACTATTTCATGATTTCATGCCATAGCTAAACAAAGGGTCCAATTATTGGATCTGTGCGCTTTATGTGTAATAAGGGTTAAAAGTTCCACCCAATTACACCAGTTTTCAACAATCACAGGACAATCTTAATTTATATCTAGCTTACTATTACATGGATGCAAAATCTCTAAATTTGACAGATGTATGTTGCTTATTGTAATTACTGAATCATAATTTTAATATGTCACAATAGTTTCTTTGTGTTTCATTCAAGAACAATTCCTGAGCCATCTCTATTGGGTGCCATTTCGTAACTCCGCACCCAGGTGTCTGTAGTTTGAACATGTACAATTTGCTAAACTTGCATACATACCCTCCAGAACGATACCACTGGCTTCAACCGTATAAACGAAATTTGCGAATGGTGCTATTGGTGATTTCGCTACCAGAATCTGAATAATTACAGAGAACCTGTGTTTAATTGAGACCAAATAACGTATTGAAGAGGCTCAGACCAGTGTTTAATATATCTGGCCACAACTAAATTACACATTTTTCCAGGTGTTTACAGATCACTCCGATTAATATTTTGGTCATTTTACCTCCCTTCTTCCTCCATCCAGATACTGGACGATTAGTCGGGTATTAACACTGTGACTCCATGTATTGCCTAATGCTGCTGTCACGTAGCCACTCTCTCCATCCAAACTCTGCATTTGTTCATCACCTGCAAATATTACAATAATGAAACATTCATTAATTTTGGCGATTTATGGATAATTTCAGATGCAGGAACTACAGCCACAGCTACTGCTTCGGTGATTTCTGTAATTAACTCTTCGCGCGCCGCAAGCGTAAATTGTCGATTTCATTTTTTTGCCCCAATCCACCAGATGCCGCGTACCAAGTAGCTC
>JBCAUG010721422.1:0-12530 GCA_038406175.1 Haplosyllis leylae | reverse complement strand
ACAGGACTCAAACTATTACCTTCCCCCATCCTTCGGATGGCGGGCGGTAATTACTGGTAACATAATAATTGCAACAGACGTAGATGTCCAATTAAATTTTTATCACAAGCGCATTTCATGCATTTGATGGTTTGAAGCTGAGTGTAGAGCCATTGGTGTTTCAACAAATCTACAATCTCACCGGCACGTTAGAAATGACACATTACACATTAATATCGATATTCTGTTTGAGACCTTTTTCAGGAGTGGGGGAGGAGTGGCATAGGTACACCTATTTTGGATTTCTATGTTGACCTTGGGTTTCAAAGCAATGTATTACTAGAAATTAGCCAATGAAGTTTGTTGTACCAAGCGTTATTGAGGTGTTAAAAAAAGCATTGTGAATTAATATCCCTGCAAATGATTGGACAGCTGAAAGAGCGATAATTGCTTGTAATGAAATTCCCCCAACTTGCGTGCTTGTTGTCTGCGCGCTCAGTTACTTTCTTGTCTGCGCGCTCATATTTAATTCAGATTCATCTGTGTTGCCAATCTTTGCTCAACATCTTGGTTGTACTCCGACGTTTTACGTACATGTACATGCATTTTCAGCAGAGGAGTGTGCAATGGGTTCAGGAGCCGAAAACGTCAATGTAACTGATATATATGAGGTAATTTGGCCGAAACAATTATGATGCCAAGTTATCATAAAAATAATAACAACTATAATTACAATAATTCATCCTTAAATTCCAAAGGATCAAATCATAGTGCTCACCCATATGGTACATTTCTGAACAAACAAATATGGGTACTTACCAGAATAAAATCAGCATTACAGTACTAACGCATTTTGTTTGCCAGAATTACTGCTCAAATGAGTTTTTTGACTGTCAAATAAAAATATATAAATTCAGCGAAACATGTGTGACGTTGAGGCCGTCACGATAACATTTTAAGAGTCAGTAGTTGGTAAAGTAGTGACTGTTTATCTTTTTGTAACAATTTATTTGACATTAAACAAAAATAAATAAAACAGACGGGAATTTGAGAATTAATGTCTTACTAAACAATGGACGTTTGTTTGAGGATTTCATTGGTAATTTTCAGTTACGTAAATCATGCTTCTGCAAAGGTAAGGTTTAAACTTTCATTAAGTAGACAGATTTGTACCGTTTAGAAAAAGCTTGGTTCTGTTTGTCCGCGAAGCGAAGCCAAATATATCACATCATTATTTACAGTTGCTTTTCAAAACATTTTATTGCTGGCTCGTTAGAGTCAACTTAGTGATTACTTAGGGGGATTGTAACATCCTGTCCCAAGAGATTTATGAGTCTTTGGCAGTTTTATTATAATGAGGCCTAATTTAAGCTGCAGTCATTGATTGGAATTTGTTTACACAAAATGCTGCCATGACATCATTTTGCACTTGCCAGTTATTGGGTCAACGACGCAACGTCATATTTTTGTTGTCAATTCAAATTGTGGAATACTAAATATTCCTTCCAAGCAGCCCAGACGAATTCGTTCACCAGGTAGATTAAGTTTGTACAATCAGCGTTGTGCTGATTTTCCTTATTCAGACCTGTGGTGTCAAAATTTAAATGGCACAAGTCTGTATGATGTTGTCACAAAAGTAATGTGACCAGGATACTCAATTTCCCAAGAACCCACCACATAGGGTCTGCATTCCATCCACTGCATGCCTCTTTGAATTGAGAACGGACCAGTCCATTAGTAAGATTATTGAAATGGCTGGGTCGAAAATTTTGACAGTTGTTCAGTGTCGCCAGAAATATTTGTTTGGATGCACTTGATTAATCAAGTCACAGTTGATTGAACGGGGGCGAGGGGACACGCAGTGCTTGTTGATGAATAAACTAACTTAGAAATGAGCCAGCAACAAAGCACATATGCTTAACTACTTTGTTGGTATTGATTTTAACCTGAGTGTGAGGAGAGATTACATTTCAGACGCATGAACTGAGTGATAAGTGTGCGGAGTCATTGGAAGGAATGTCGGACTGTGAGAGTGTTCCTGCCGGGGAGACAGAGAAAGAAGTAATATGCGAGTAAGTGGTAATTAATTAATTAATCCCACTCCATTATGCACATGATGAGACTGCCATCAACAGCTTCAAAATAAACCTTAATCTTCATATCCCATATTATCACCCACTCAATAAATGGTAGCTAAGGACAATCAACACTGACACCTGAGGTCCCCTCCATATTTATTCAAATTTTTCAATCTTTGGTTAACATTAACCAGAGCGCCAGTGGTTTTAATAATGATGATTATGGTGATTTGTACGGTCCTCCAGGTGCATGATGGATTCCACGTGGGGCTGTTCCCAAGAAGAACTGAATTCTGTTGGGATCAACGTGAAAGGGTTGATGATAGTACGCTACAATCTGGGTTGTCCCAGACTCGAACGACGCGTAAGTACTTTTCTGCTACCCACGCAGAGTTTAATGATTACATGGTTTACAAAAGGTTTCTAAGAATGTCTATATATTGAGATAGAGACCGAATTTACTTTTTCCGCAAATAAATTGAAGTTGACAGTACTTTCATAGTTGGCATGCTAGGCCATTGAAAAAGTTTCCAGAAGTAAAAAAGTTTCACGCCTCTATTATGGTTTTACAAGTGATATCATGTCTCATCCAGACCTGAAATAAGCACGCCCTTCTGCTTCTGGCCAAATCTACCAAAAGGTCAATTGGGACATTCAAGTTTTTCTATAATTCATCTATTTCTGCCGAATTCTGGCAGAAGCCTTCCAGCATTGATTGAGAAGAGCAAAGCAAATTCTGCCAAAAAAATTTTCCCAGTGCAGATTAGTCCAGACCTCTTGATCACCACTCAAATGCTCTACTGATTGTGCTAGGTACGTATGTGTTGGGTAGGAGATTTCTGAAGTGAGTTTTGTTTTATGTACCACTTCACATTTTGGACGTTGATCATTTCTAGAATCAATGGAGCATGACTTTATAAAGGGCATGAAGATTCAGACTGGAACTAAATGTTGACTTAGCTCAGTCACTAGCACATTGGAATGATGGTCAAGAGGTCTTGGGTTCAATCCCTACTGAGGGCAATTTTTTGATTGAATTTATTTTACTCTTTTCTGTCAAATAGAATAGAATTAACTTCTGACTGAACATGAAGTGATCATTCAATTCTAATTTGAGTTTATAATGGCGGCCTATGAAAAGTAGATATTTGGAAGTATAAAGCAAATTGAGGACATTTGTTGAGAAAATGATATTGCAGACATGTACTTCATAATGGATAGATCCAAACTACATTTTAGTTTTTACAGTAGATCTATAACTGGGGATGGCTCAGATATTCACAGATTTACTGACATGGAGTAAACAAATAGCATGTGTTTTTTTTGCCATTTTTGAACTTTTGTTTGCTTAATGTGGCGAATCTTTGAATAACTGAGCCAACCCCAGATACACTGTAAAAACAGAAACACAGCTCAGATACATTTCTGTAATATAATTTTCTTGACTAATGGCCCCATGCTTCCAAATATCTATTTCTCATGGATAACTATCGTAAACTCAATTCAAAATTGATTGGCATCATCGAAAACAGTCAGAAATGGATGCTCTTCCCGCAGGGTGTGAAGGATACAACATCGGACTGATAACTCTCAGGTTGCTCGATATTCCCACTGGAAGTAACATCCCAACTGCAGGAATTATTTGTCCTTTTCTGCGGCGAAAAAATGTCTTCCTGGAGCTTCTGCGAAAACTTACCACTGTCAAATTCTCTCTTTATTTTTATTTTGTTTGTGTAGCTGTTGGTCAGAGATGAGAGTGCGTGTGACATAAACGCTCCAATACTTGGTGAGAGAAACGTCAATTTACAAGATGTGGACAGTCAATGCAGGTGAACAGAAACAAAAATTCCATCTTCACAGAACAGTAACCGCATTGTACATGTTGTGCATGATTTTCCTTACTGCATTTTTAAAATTTTTATCATGATGGAAAGAAAAAGGCTTCATTTTTTATATTTTAGGGTGTACTGTTTTATTTTCTGTTCAAAGTAGTTTCCTTGTGTAATTTGATTGGAATCTGCCGAAGTTAATATTTTCCTAATTTCTTGTCCGGTAGCAGTGGCAATGCAATTAAAATTTGTGTTTTTCAGTCACGCTCGGTGTTTGTACTACGCTCTCGTGTCCTGTGAACCAGCGGAATTAAACGACATGAGCGTCAGTGAAGAGCGCCTTGCAGAGATTGAACGTCAATACATGACCTATTGCTAAACGAAAAAAATTACCTTGTATTTGAGTCAGTTTTTTTAACAAAATAAAAGCTGAAAGCTGAAATTTTTATTGTACTTTGCCTAACATTTGTTGGAGTTCTTCTTTGATCGGAAACCACGAAAGACATGCCCCAAGTCTACATAACTGTTATTTGAATTACCTATTTTTTAATTTTGTTTTGAGATATTGAATGGTTTAAAAATTTGAAATAGTGGTTTCTGGACCTTTCTTAGTTCTGATATCGTATTCTATTTTGAAGAAAATGCGATGTCGTAATGAATACGAATGTGCATACTTGACTGTAGCACTTTTGTTCAATTATAACAATTCATTCACCAGTCTGAAACAATTAAATACAATTGTGTGTGCAAATATAACTAAGGCCACTTTGTTTTTTGCTTTCTTTGCAACAAGTAAATATGTTTCTTTCATGTAGGAATCAATTTTATTTATTTACGCAAATTTACTCACATATCCTTTGACATACGTTACGATGGGAAATGACCATGAAGATAATTTTGATTGGTCAACAGGCCTGTTTTGAGGGGGGCGATGACGTCAAATCTTCCCGGAACTCAGGGGGGAACAACTTTGTTGTACTTGCCATGACGACATCTTGGTTTCGCTTGGGAGTGTATAGGATATCTAACTACACAGGGATGATACGCATCGATTTACTTCCCCTTCACTGTCAGTCAACACAGGAGCGGATTACTTCCCATCAACAGTTATCAACACGGGAAGAACACACAACGTATTACGTATTACGATCAGCAGCCATAAACATGGGCCGGGCGGGGGGGGGGCATAGAATAACCTGTAACATTTCCATTTAAATATGAATTAGAATCTATTAAAAACACAAAAATGAACATTCAACTATACTTATCTCAATTGTCATTCTATTGGGCAGATATTTAATGTAATTAAATATTTTGAAAAATCATTCCGCTTTATTTCCGTCTACTCATGGTCTAACATAACGTTCTTTTCAAATGAGAGACAAAGTGAAGAACTGCCCCATCTTTCAACAGGCTGAAGTAAAGGATGATTGCAGATTAAGACTGACTCACAGCTTTGATGTCCAGGATACAAAATGTAAGATAAGGAAGGGTGGGGATCATTGCTGGAAATGAGAGGCTGGGTAAGGGTTGGACATTAAAAAAGTATTTATCATCCGTAAAACTATAGTTCACTCAACAATGCAGATCAATTTAAGGAGCTTTTTGCTGGTTATTTGTTTCAAACTTTACGCATGTGGCAAGGTAAGTATTATTCCTTTAGAATGATAGCATGATGTAACATCAGATAAATTTGCATCAATGTCGATGAAAACGTACGGTAAAGTGGAGTTTTTCTATTCGTCTATTTCTGCCAAATTCTGGCAGAATCCTGCCAGCATTGATACAGAAGAGCAAAATATAAAAATGTCCCTCATGGGGACTAAACTCAAGACCTCTTGATCATCGCTCCAACACTCTAGTAACTGTGCTGGACAGGTATGTTTTGAGCAGGAGATTTCCGAAATGAGCTTTATTTCATACACCACTTCACGTATTGGACTTTGATTATTTCTAGAATCAATAGAGCATGACTTAAACAGTGCCATGAAAATTTAGACCAGCAACTAAATGTTGACTTAGCTCAGTTAGTAGAGCACTGCCTTGATGATTAAGAGGCCTTGGGTTCAATTCCCATTTTAATTTTAGTCTTTTCCGTCAATGCTGGCAGGATTCTGCCAGGATTTGGCAAAAAATAACGCATCATAGAAAAACTCGAGTATTTTTGCACTATTTGTACTATACTTCAATGTTTCATTCACAGAACACCGACCTCAGTCAGAGTTGTGTGAAATCCTTGGAGAAAATGCTTAAATGTGGAGGTGTTCGGGCTGGACAAGAGGGCTTAAAACAACTCTGCAGGTACAGGGTTGAGTACGGAATCTGCTTGAGGGTTTCTTGTTGCCTGGAAAAGTACTGTTAAATTATCCTTTACCTATTTTACATGAATAGGGCGGGCATATTGCATGGTGATTATTTTCAAAAAAAAATTGAATACATATATCCTTCTTGTAATATCACGTGCCAATAATAATTTGTTTCATGTACCACTTCAGTTTAGAGATCTCCAATCCGCCACATGTCTGGATAGCACGATGGGATAAGCATCAGAGAAGATCACAAGAGGTTCTTGGTGCTATCCCTACTGGAGGCGGCAATATTTTTTTGTTAAATTTATTGCCAGTTCTCCCGAAGTCTCGATTGAATAAATGGAATAAGTGTTTTGGTTACATTTTACGAGATCAATATTGGTTGTACACCATTGATTTATTCAAATCCTATCTTTGCCTTCGATAATGGATGAGGGATCGATTTATTATGCTCGAACACACATTTTTTTACTGACTAGTTGTTCTTCATTCTCAAAAATTGTTCACAAACATCAGTGTATACAGCTCATTACGTCAGATCAGTGTATGTAACAGACATCAACAAGATATTGACGCAGTCCATGTGTGGATCCAGGATTCTCCGTATGAGGCTCGCCAACCCTCCTGGGAGGGAGAGGGGCAAGTGGCGCCAAGATACGATTTTGCAAATTTTACGAAAACTGCCAATTTAGTCATTCCGATGTGTTTCGGATTGAGAACTAAGGAATGCCATTAATATTTAACGCATTTTTCAGTGTATCCAGATGTATAATGGATTCCACGTGGGGTTGTTCTAAAGAGGAACTCGATTCTATCGGATTCAATGTAAAAGGGTTGTTGACAGTGCGGTATAATCTGGGCTGTCCCAGACTTCAACGTCGTGTAAGTACCAAAGTAAAATGAAATCAGATACAAGATTCTAAATATATATTCGAACTGATAGCCTATACATTCTAAAAGTATTGGATAAGAAAATAATTTCTTTTGTTTTCCAGTCAGGTTCGATGTTTGTACTATGGTCTCGTGTCCTGTGAACCGGCTGAACTACACACCATGAACATCACCGAAGATCAACTAGCAGCGATAGAACAAGAATACATCACGTACTGTTCATGATACAGTTGCTCACTGCAAAACTGCAAAGTTTGTCAATTTATCATCCAGACATTATAAATGTTATTCACAGAAGTTGCATACTGTACTTTTAACATGAGGTATCAGCTGTTTATGGATTTTAGAATTAAATAATTATTGATGGAAATTCTGTTCTAAGCTCCAGGAGGTTATCTGATATTATTTATTCTATTTTTATGCTGTAAATTAGTCAATAAATACAACTGTGTATGTATTGTGAATGACATTTTCTGACTTTGCTTGTTTAGAATCCAATATCCAAGAAAAAAACAGAACTAATCTTTGTCAGTCCTGGACTGGATAGAATCCGCTCGATCTTTGAAATGCACTGTTCTCGACTGAAAGTAACATAGATAGATCTACAGATCGTTATTCGAAAGCGCCCTGTAATTTAGAACACTGTGATAGCTTTTCAACATGAATTGTCGTTTATGCATGCATTTTTTTTATTATCACTTAAAAATAAACAACTACCTAAATTTGAAAACATTTTATTTTCTTTCAATCACAGTTGTTAATTTGACTTACCATACCGTGTAAGTTGTTTGGAAAGTTTATGTTAAAAAATAAACTCTCCAATCGAGTTTTTCACAGTAAGATCAAATTTCACATTTTAGATCTAAGACAGAATTTACATCAGACATGCTTTATTGATTTTTCAAATGTGAAATGGTGCATGAAATAGACTTCAGTTAAAGGTCTGCCAAGTAGCACAGACCTCTGTGGCCCATTTGGGTAAGCATTCAACCTCAGATCCAATGATGGTCAGTGTTGTGAGTTCAAATCCCACTGGAGAGAACTTTTTAAAAAAATTTGAACTTCTTCATGCAAATTCAGACTTAAAATGTAAATGTAAAGGGTTAACAGGAAATAAAGAATTGTTTTTAACATAACTGACACATGAGTTATCTTAAACACCACCATTGGTTTGTTATCGCGGGAAGTCTAGTCTTCTACTTCAGGCGCAATAATTAATACACAAAGTCAAAATTAATTTCTGTGCAAGGAAATTGGGGATATGTGAAAGTTACACAAAAGCATATTTTTCTGAGGCTCAGGGTGGATTCGTGAAGTCTTACTTCTCATGACTAATTCCTTACAATACACTGATGTCCATTCTTTGATAGTGTCTACGAGTGCTCAGTCAATATAATCCGAAAATATCCTGAATCTGTCTTATTTCTCATTAAATCTGACATCTTCCCAGGAACTGAATTTGCCTCGAAAAGGAGTGTTCCCTGGCATCTCAATTACACATGAGCCTGTGTGCCATGGAGAGGTAAGAAGTTAGACACTCTGATTCCACCCTGTAATCTTCAAGAGCTAAAATTTAACTGTATTCGGTTTCTAGGGGATTACGCCACTTGGGACAGAGATTATCGTCGTTAATCCCGGAGTTGTAGACGGATTCGGCACGGTGTAGGAGCGTCTCATTGTACTGACCGTCGTCCGCCAAGGCCTCTGGACCCTGAAATACACAACGAGCCACCGTTGAACCAAAATGATGTTACGTTGTGACTATTGCTCAAAGCAATTAATATTTAGGAACACCAAATAGGGTAAATTCAGTGCCATCGTGTATCTGAGAGATCGATGGCCTCAGTTGTTCTGGTCGGCACTTAATTAAGAACAGGCCTTCTGTGACCTCTTTCTGCGTGACGTGGTGCTGTGAGATGGGCTGCTCGTAAGTGCCAAGTTCTTTCTGTACTTTTAAAATTTAGATTTTAACATCTCTTTTGACGTTGCGAGCGTAACTCGAGTTTTGTTGCAATGGGAACTTATGTTGTGGAATATGTTTCTAATCTATACCAAGTGAACCTCCAAATAGATTACACCTTATGCTCTTTCTTTGATTTGAACGTTTGGATTACAAAAACACATTAAAGATTGATAATCTATAATCACATACAGTATTCAAATCAAACTACTCACTACTGTTACCTACCATTTTGGTTATCAATGTTTTCCCCATGAAACCAGTCATTTAATGGGTGAAATCACCCAGCTTGAGGTACTTCTGAGGTGGTTTTACTGATTATGGATGGTTTATAGCCTCAGGACATTATAGATCTATCATTGGTTACCCTTGATTACTATTTATTACCATTTATTTAGACTTTGATAAAAGATTTGTGAAACTTGAGATACATTTTCAGGTGTTTTGCCCATTAGTTTGATATGAGATAGAACATTAATTTTGCATACAAGCCACCAAAGTGAAATTCTTCACTCCTTAATGTTGAATTTCACTGGATCAACTGATCATGGTTTACTTTACATATTTGAATATTTTTATTTTGAACTAAAACGAACACTGACACATGGTTATGTAACAAAATCGTAAATTTTTGGCTAGTCAAGGACTTAATCTGAATATTACCCGTGATGAAGGTGTAAGTGACTTCAAATGATATACCTGTAGCGCCGTGTTGGTGAGGAATAAACTTGCCAGGTTTTCACTTACGGTGTCCATGAGGAGGACACAGCCGTAAGTCACCAGGGCGAAAGGCTGCGGCATGCCCTTGTAAGGGGTGATGACATTTCTCCGCAGACAGTCCTGCACAGTGCGGTTGAGAGTCTGCAGATTCTCCGCCAGCTGGGGTGACTCCAGCACACACGGGTCGTACAACATTACCACTGCGCCGTGCTCCAGGGAGTGCGTCCACCTGTACAAATTTAAAATAATAATGGGAAATTACAAACTTTTCATTTCCCCACTGTAAAACAATAATTAGTCGGGATATTGGTTTATAATTAATTTCAAGCATTTCTAAGATATCCTCATAGATGACCATGGCAAAACGTTGGTCAAAACGTTCTTTGGGATGTTCTAAGTTTGGAAGTCAGAAGCTGTGGTGAGCTCACCTCTGTGGCGGACAGTAGGTGTACTCCCCGTACACTGGCCAAAGCGGACGGTGTGACCCGCTTTTCGGCGGGTTCTCTTCGTATTCTATCGCCGTGTTCATACAGATGTGATCCGGGACAGGGATGTCACTCTTCCGTGTACAGTTCCAATATGCATTAACCTAAGTCAACATCGGTCAAGTGTGACTTAGAAACCAAATATTACAGGAGAAAAACAGCCGAGATTAGTTCATTATCCAATTGGACCTCACCATTTCCTTTTCATCATGCAAGACAAGATGATAATTGGGAGTAGCACTGGCAACGAGTCAGAATACCCTAAATTCTGGGGTAAAAATTACGACAATGTTGGACTAAAACTTCCCTGATCTATCAAAAGTTCCCAGATATATTTATCTTCTTTTTGAACAAACCCTTTGTGGGGCTAGTATAATTGAAACTACTACGAAAAATAACCTTATCAATGAAAAGACAATCTGCAAAATACTGTTGAAGGATGAAATAAATCAAGTCCTGCTCTGCAAAAAAAGGCCCAGAGCTTGAAGAATATTTTTGGCTGCCTCACTGATTCAGGTTGATGTTTATTCACCAAAAGAACAATGAATCACCTTGATCTGTTCCTTCAGCCAATAGCAGTGATCCGTATTATTGATGGTTACCGAGTAATCCTTCTTGCACTCTCCGTTCCTGCGTTTTTCTTCCAATAATACCTTTAGTTTATTCACGTTACTCTTCTCCTGGTCCCAGTCCGTGTCGCCGTCACAGGTGTACGTACTGTTGTCTGTTGGGTCCCAATCGACAGCTGTGTAAGAAAACGAAGATTATTTAAAAGGTAGCAAGTATGCAATGGATCGAAGGTTTTCTGCAGGGGTGTTTGTGTTAGCTGTCGGGGTGGGGTAGGCGGATCCGGGTATCTTCTCCTGAAAAAGTTGTAACATCCGCAGTTTGTGTTATTTTGTTTTTAACCTCCCCTCAATGATAATACCCAGAACAGATGACATTTTGTCAAGGTGCTGTTATAATTGATATGTCAGCCTGTGACATTACGCCATTATGTCTTGTTCTAACTTTTTGCATCTTCTTCACTACTTGATTTGGCAGTTTGTGGAAACATTTATTGATTGGCTACAGTTTACGTGATCTGAATCAGCAACATACAATCTGCAGGTGTCTCAGGGATTCATCATGTAAACAAAGATGTTTTAAATACGTGGTTCTTTCATCAGACGTTTGTCAATGCCGCTGGTTTTGGACAAATGATGAAGAACAAGTTTGTACAAACTGACTGAAGTGTGTACGGACTAATTCATATCGCCTAAACTTATTATTTCACTGACTCAGATTAGTTTTAGCGTCGTCACAGTCAGGATCAGCCACCCCCATCTTGATCCGCCCATGCTCATCCTTCTCTAACTCCCGCATGTCCAACCATCCGGGGCGAGCGTCATCGTCTCGAATCTGGGGAGATTCTTCACCGTGTCTGATCTCATTTCCGCTAAAACAAGAGAAAAGCCGGTGGTTTATTTGACACGGCTGTTTTGGACAGATTTTATAAATAAAACGATAAAACCGCATGTTGTTTTTATTATGAACAAAAAAGTCTCACACCTTTTCGGGGGAGGGGGAGGGTTACTCTTATCCTGACAATGATCTAGGGGGACCCCTATCCTGGCGTACCTCTCAGAAGGGACCTGGGGCCAGACACTGGGGTGCCCCCTGGAAGGGACCTTGGACCAGAGATTGGGTATCCGTGAAGGGATCTGTGACCAGAGATTAAGGTACCCCCAAAGAAGGGACTTGGGACCAGAGACTGGGGTCCCCCTAGAAAGGACCCAGGACTAGAGACTGGGGTGCCTCCTGTGGACAGACACACACCTGTGAAAACATTACCTTTTCAAAACGAAAGCTGCGCGACAATGTCTCACAATAAGAGAGCATTGGATTCACTTACATCTTCAAATCTCACCAGAGGTAACATTTTGTGATTAGATTATCACTTACAAAAGCTTCTTGTGTCGAAATTGCAAATTTCGCTTAGATCATGAAAAACTCGAATACACGTGAACTTACCCTTGTTGTTCGTTTAGCTGTTCTGCAGTTTGTACAAACCCTATTGCCAAGTATAGCAGTGTGTAGGACCATGCATCACGTATCTTCATATTAACTTCCAGCTGCGAATAGACCCTAGAAACTAACGGTGTGGATTCCAAACGTTTAATTACCGACCGCGTACGTAGTACGGAGGGAGGTTATGTTTTCACAGTGTCTGTCTGTTAACAGGGGGGGTACTCAGGTCTGGTCCCCGGGGGGGTACTCAGGTCTGGTCCCAGGGGGTA
>JBCAUG010721421.1:0-25371 GCA_038406175.1 Haplosyllis leylae | reverse complement strand
CCCCGCCGGGAAACGGCATAGGGTAATATAATCTAATTTTATTTAAATAAGAAGAAACTAATTAGGTAACATTGGACAGTGATTATTTCTCTATTTTTACAATTCAGTTTTAAAAATAGATTCTCAAAGATCCCCCAATTTTGGCAACATTGAAAGAGAAAACTCTTTAAATCACATTTATATTGAGGCAATTGTCGCTGTTTTATAGAAAAACTCGAATAATAAATACGTATCTGTCGTGATTAAATACTAATTTAGACACAATAACAAAAGAACAAGTCAATTATACGATTTTCTAAAAAGTGTTACGTTTGGCACTATTTTGCTGTTTAATAAATAATTCTTGGAATAGGAACTTGTTGGCAAAAATAACAGATAATTGTTAACTAAACAAAGTATTTCCGTAAAATAATGGTCTAGACACGAGGTATAAATTGTTCATAATGAGTTTTCAGACACATTGCAGACCACTTTAGAATAAAGTGTTTCCTATTTTAGGTTCCTGTGATTAGAATCTTTACCGCCCGCATCCGAAGGGTGGGGAAGGTAATAGTTTCAGTTTGTTTGTCAGTCCACAGGTGGGTACCCCCCAGCCAGGGATGGTGTACGACCCTCCCCAGCCAGGACTGGGGTACCCCCCCCCCCCGGGATAGGACAGCAGAGTGAGCACTTGCTACGCGGCGGGTGGTATTCCTCTTACCTTCACGCAGGAGGACTTTCTTGTTGCAAAGTAAAAAGAGTATTATTCTCTAACCTCCTGATGGTTTGTATCATTCGTGGCGACAACTAATTTGCCAATTTCGTCCATATTTTAACAAAATAACTTTCTGTGCATTTCTAGATACTTATTCAAATTTACCTGAAATTCAGATTATTTTTATTACTACATAGACGACAAAAAAGCATTTGAAACATTACTAGCTTCTTGGAGTGTGAATTCTAAGGACACTTGGGTGTGTGGTTGTATGCAAGATATTGTTGTCCCTATTTTACAAACATCCACACACACACTGACACATTCCTGAGTTTTTTAAGTAATCCAGTCAAATTATGCACTAAAAACGAGTATATTCAAATTTATCATGATATTTTCTCCCCAGTACAACTAACTGAAATGTGCTTTAACTGCACTTTAGTTGGGTCAGCTGTTGGACCAATGTTAAAGGTCATGAGTAAGACTGATTAATTTGACTATTAAAACCCGAGTATGAAAAATACTAATAAAATAGTAACGAACAAGTTGCATGAAGAGTCAACTTATGTTAAAATTTCACTGAAGAGCTCCATAGGAGACATGGCCATGCTAGAAAAGGTGTGGCTGTAATGAGGCTTCTCTGTTGGGTCCAACCACCTTGCTAAACCCTACAGAGGCATTGTCTAAATGAAAAGAAAAGAAAAATTCACGATGATCCTATCTATGCATAAGTTACAGTAAAGCTAGTAATGCAGGTGGATATTACTTAAAATGGCTATGACCCTCACATTAAGTGACAATGACCTTCAGATGACTGTGACCATTGAACAAGCTTTAGTTGAATACAAGCATGCAGCAAAAACTTAACCTGGATATTGTAAGGATGTAATGTGCCAAAATGAGTTCTAACTTCAGTGGTTCAAAAGTTTTTGTCTAAAAAGATACACAGACAGATTCAACTAAAATTTTACATTCTCGCAAACCCAGATGGTAATTAACTAGGCTGTGCTCTTTTTGTCGCAAATAATTTACACTGAAAGGTCTCTGGCTTCTCTACCTGTGCTCTCAAACACACCAGAGCAGTGAAAGCTGTATTAATTAACAGACACAATTTTTTTTGTTTCCTGCAAAGAATGTTCAGAATAGAACCAGCAATAAATTGACCTAGAAAAAAAAGGAAGTCAAATTACAAGCTAATAATAACTATGTCCAGCAATGAGATAAAGTCGGGCGGGCCCAGATTTCTCATCCAAGTGCCAACACGTGATATGAGAGATTTAAATTTCACCTTATTAATAGTGAATAACGCCAGTTCAGCAAGTTTATGCTGAAATAAATTTAGCATATCCATTGAATAACCTCAATCTCATTTCCGAAATAATAAAAGTAGTAATCAGCAAAGTGCCTCTGACCTTGGCCCTCGAAAAGATTTCATTAGATTTCAGAGGATGGCGACTTTGTTCGTAGGACAGTACTATTAATTAGCTTCATTTGATAAATTTGGGTTATAATCTTTCCAATTAGCACATAACTAGACACATTTCAAACAACCTTTTAAAAACATATTAAGGTCAATTATAATAGCGTGTTTATGCGCATGAAACTCAAAATACAGCAGAAGAAATGGTATTGTGATAAAAAATTAAGAGGCAGTTTCATAGAGTTAAATTATCAGTCACGTAAGTGCATATTATTACAGCTGCATCGTCGTACTTGTCCAGGGCCCGTGGCAGCAGCTGGTATGTACGTCTATGTAGACCTACATCAAGTACTTTAGAGAATCCAGTTTTTAAATGCCATGAACTCTTGCTTCACACGAAGCAAGCGAAGATAGACTCAAAAAGTGCAGTGAACCGCAATCGCCATAGGAAGCGTTTGAAAATAAAATTATTCTTCAGTTATGGTCTTGAATTTTCTTGGACTGTCACACTGCCAGAAGAGCCTCCATATCTGACTATTTTGAGCATTTTAATCAATTCTGACTGAGTTTTATATTTTGAAGCATTAATAAAGAAACCAATACATTTGTCTCAAAAATAATATTAAACACTTATATTTCATATTGGGGAGAGCAGAACTATGATACAATTTTTGTAGTGCATTAGGGATGCCTCTGATATTCAGAGACTTCCAGCAATACAGATGGTTAAAATCTACTTCCTGTTGGAAAATTTGTAAATATCAGAGCCATCCTTAGGTTCACTGGAAAAATTCCAATATATTTCAGCCTCTCCCTCATACAAAATATAATTGTCAAATTATGTTTTTGAGACAATTGGTTATTTATTTATACTTCCAAATATATTTTTTCGTGGATTACCGTTGTAAATCCAGTCAGAATCAATCCAAAACAGTCAGAAATAAATATTCTTCCTGTATGGTGTTTGTGGGAAACTATTCTTGCCCATTGAAAGTAGTTTCTCACAGATTTCAATTTATTTGAGAAACTTGAAAATTGATAACTTCAAAAAACTGAAAATTGTTTGAGAAGGATTCTCCCGCTCATCTTTTTGAGATAGTTTAGTCGAAAAGGGACTTCTTGCAGGATTGACTGAAAAACAAGTGCGACTAATTAAGATCGGTGTTACCGCAGCACAGGGCGCAAGCCCTGTGTGTTGGGTAACACCTTACAGTAGTAGGCAGTGACTGCCTACCCTGTCAGGGTATCAGCACAATATATACAGCAGTGCTCGCGGGAAACCTCAGAATTTGTTGCTGACATGGCTGTAGACACTCAGCACAGAATGTGGAGAGACCATGATGCACATAAAACTGTGCAGAAGGTTAGTACCCAGATAAGGGGGGCCCTGCGCAGAATCCTGCAACTGTGCACTGAGAGTCAGAGTGTGCATAACTATCCAGGCATAGCGTCCCCCTAAGTTCGAGGTGAAACAAAGAAGGGTAGGAGGGAGGGCATGCTGATACCCTGACAGGGTAGGCAGTCACTGCCTACTACTGTAAGGTGTTACCCAATGCACAGGGCTTGTGCCCTGTGCTGTGGTAACACCAATCTTCAGCACCACATCAGTGCTGCCCCCTGTCAGGGTTCAGCATGATTCTTTGTACCAGCCATGTCGGAGCAAAACCTCAAGGTGACCTTCATAATTCAACAGTAAGTACTCATGCCATACAATACATTATATCTAGCATGCCACATGGAAAGCAGTAGTGATCTAAGTAGCATATGCGGCATAAAAGGTAGTAAATGGCTGAGATGAGTAACCTGTGTTGTACCATACTCACGGTTATGGTTGACAAACCGTAATTGCGGAAGCAGCGGTGAGTTGAACTCGGAATGCATAATTACATCTCATGGCTTTTGTCCTGGTCTGCGTTGCACTAATGCTGTGGATATACTAAAGAGACAGACATGTGTTGAAATTTACAGTTGATATCTTTATTCGACCGACTATCTATAGCCACTATACTGATACAAAAACCACATCAAAGCAATCAAAACACAAACTAATGTTACGGCAAACCAAATTAAAACACAAACGGATAGTACGTTGTTAACGTGTTACTGAAAACCAGAACGTGTACCATCAAACGAAGTAAAATTATTACTAGAATCGGTGGGTAAACTTGGGTCTGAAAACCTTAATTTTGACAATCACAGGGCGTATTGCGGTTATGTTTAAAGTGTTTAACTTGAATGAAACTGTACAAGGTACGTTAATAAGCATCCCACACTAGTCATAGGTGAACATCTAGTTCAAAAGGACGTCAAAGCGATTGAACAATAGCTACATAAATGCATTACAAGGTAGTAGTGTAACAGAGGTCGAGACGCAGTATCGTATTAGATAAATGGTAAATCTCTAAGTTGTGGTACAGACACAGTGTGTGATGGATGGCTGGATACACTTTTGGATATGATGAATTGACCTCCATTTCTCGGATAAATGACACATGGTAAACTTGCAAAGGAGTAACGAACACAATATACAAGTCGCGGGTACACGATCGCCCACACAAAGTTTTTTAAACACGTCCACACAAAATTTTACAAACAGAACAACACACTGTAGAGATGGTTCTTAACGGAACAGTGATGCAAACATATTACGCATTACAGACTATCAAACACCAATTACGTGACACGCAAATGTTGAATAACTTTCTGTTAACCAGACAGTTAGGTGTGGTTAAGCCACTATATAAGGTCCAATATAAAGTTCGTTCTAAACGTTTAAATGTTTGCAGCTCCTTGGTCCATGGGCTCACTGATCGTCGTAGTTGTTGTAGAAGTCGTTCAGGTATGCAGCAAGTTGTTCATCCGTCAACCCCAGGGAGTACACGATGTCACATGGGTGGCAGGAGCATTGCGGTCGTCCAACCCTGGCATGGCGCAGTGCAATTTCCACCATCCATGGGCAGTGCATCTCCAGAAGCATCTCATCATCGAAGTTGAACCACTTCTTATGGGATGTAACATCACTGTGCAGATTGTACCTCTATAATAAAAATATATAGAGTAGAGGCAGTAAAAGTTCTACGTTTGTCCATTTTGCAGCTCAGTCCGGACCTGGTCTATAGAATAGAAACTTCGTTAATGCACCTTACAAAATAATACTAGGCATGCTGATATCGCTGAAATTATAGGTTAAACATCTGATTTCGGTATTGCGACAGTGAAACCTGTCTGATCTGCTTCTGTTTGGGCTGGGGTGAAGACAGTGTTGGACAATATCTTGTTCACCGCAGTGCTGTCTGTGCACCATCCTTCTTCTCTAGACAACGGTACTGAAATAGATGGAATATGTGGAGCATTTGGTTGAGAACTTCTATTGTGAACGGTGTGCTCATTTACTGTGACATGGGCCAAATTATCTTCAACATTGTGATGGAAAACTGAGTTTTTCACAATGGGGGAGCTTGAATTATCCATATTGAATGCTATGTTCATTACTGTACTAGGGGAATTTAAACTGAATTGTGTAAAATTATAATCTGCGGCTTCCCCAGAGGTTCTGGGGGCTGTATTTTCACCTCCTACTGGTATATCAATGTCTAGTTTGTGCATGTCTTGTACCCATGGTGGTGGAGCTTTGGCCTTAGATTTGGGTTGTTTCTGTTTTCTTGGAGAACCAGGGTTATGCTGATAGTCAGAGAATGGAGTCAGAAGGGTAGCTTTGCCTAATTGTTGTCTCCTTTTTATTTTCTGGCTTAGCTTTACCTTCATTTGCCAGTTAGCTTTAGTTGATAATTGTAAAGGTCTTGGGCTAGGTTTGTGGGGATCATGGGTAGAAGACATGTGTTTGTTTAAGACCTCATCTAAAACCTCAAGTTCTCTATCTAGACTTTCTTCACTGATGGGTGAACTGATTGGGGAAGAATTTTGAGAAGTAAGATCAGACAAAATCGATGCAATTGAATCACTATACCCTACAGTAGAGGCTGGGCTTAGCTCTACTGATTTTTCCAAGTCTTCTTGTGTATGCTGGTCTGATTTCACTGGAGTGCTGGTCATGGGTGGAGTGTCACTAGACGTGACAGTAGCAGTAATCTCATCTGAAATTATAGGCTGAGACACAGGTATAATCTCCCCCTGTGGGCTAGGTTGGGGAGTAAAACAATCCACATGAGCTGCCAACTCTTCTATGATGTTTTCAAGCTCATTGGCAGGTAAATCTATTTGAGATAGAATGTCATCTATCAGGTGGTCTGGAATGGGGTCCTCTTCAGAGACAGAGGTTGCCGAAGGAATGTCCACTGTACCTGAATCAGGTACTATTATACTGTGCAATATCTGCTGCAGTGACAGTGTGTTGGCTGACCACTTCTCTTACTTTTTCTTCCTGAAAATGTTTTTTGAAATGTTTAGCTGCTTTCTTTTGCTTATTGTGACGGTGAATGATGACTTTTTTGGTGTTATCTTGCCAGATATCTTCAAAGCGAGTTCTATTGTCCTTCACCTGAGGTCTCATGTACACTCTGGTGAAGGTATCTATGGACAGCCAACCCAATTTCTGCACCACATCATCCAGTCTAAGTCCAATGAGCAGCACTGATGTCACTGCCAATGATTTCGTGCTATGTACCCAAAAATTACCTAGACCAGCCTCTATTAGGTGGTCTTTTGCCCAGCGGGCTATTGTAGCTTTTGCCGCGGGTTTTCCTTTTTGTCCGGCCTGTGAAACTACAAACAGATTATTACATTTTCGAAATGACTTAGTCAGAGTGATGTAGCTTTGCAACGTTTCAGCTGGGCATAAGACCGGGCACTCATTGAAAGTTCTTAGCTCAATCATTTGTAGGCGCTTGCAATACAAAGTTTTGAAATTGTAGGTCTTGGTAGGTTCTTGTAACTGAAAAGTGACTACATCGCTGGAAGCAGGGGCTGACATATTGTTAAGATTACATTGCACTACCTCACTCAGATGGGCCATGGTCGCTAACATAATTAACAAGGCTAATTTTCCACCTAATTCCCAGCCATTTAGTTCTTCATTTGGGGGCAGCTTCCTGAAATAATCCAAAAGAATATTAACATCCCAGCTCTGAGGCGCAGAGCTGTCCTGAGCTGGAAATTTGTTCAGTAAGCCATTTAAGTATTTCAGAATCAAGTTACGTTCAAAATCAGTAAGATTATTGTTTGAATAGCGTCAGCACACCGAAATAAATTTGTATGCTGCATGCTTCTGTTTGTGATGTTCAGGACAAAATCAAAAAACCTGAATATACTTCTCATGGACATGTTGAACAAATCAGTTTCAGTCTCTTTGCAGTATTGACACCATCTGCATGATGTGACCGAGCAGTGTTGAAGGGTACTCTCCCGCCATCCAAAGTTCGCAATGTGTAAAGCCGATCTTCGGGAAACGTCAGCTTTCTGTAATAACTGGAGCATAAATTGCCTAAAATCAATCTCATGTTTTTTGGCAAGTGGGTGCCTTTTGCTCTGGTCCCATGGAAGATACAGTTCTCTTGCTGTTCTTTTTGGCAGTAGAATTGCAGGCTCTCAAAGCATTCTGATGAACAGGGGCCACCTGGATGTTCCGTAGTGGGCTGTCACCAACATTGCCAGGTGTTCTATCTGGTCCGACTCGGCTTTGGTCAGCGTGGCCAAAATCATACTGCAAGGAGCATGAGCATAAGCTTTGAGACCTGTCCAAGACATAGTCATACAATCTATCCACATGGCAAATGGATCTACAACTCTGCTGCAATATAACTTGAACTGTGCATTTAAATAACTCGCGTATAAATCTACCTCAGGTCACCAATCTAGTAACTGTAAAGCTTCTTCTAAAATAGATTTTGGTATGGTAAATTCAGTTCTCTCATTGTACAGAATTTCTTTCATGTCCCCGCTGAGTCTGCCAGCTCGGCCGTTCTCGGAACCTTTCACCCACGTTACACTTACAGTGAAAATGCACTTTTTTGCAAGTCCATAAATTTTGTTTACAATTTTATCTCTAACGGGATCAGAAGACCCAAAACATCTGAGAGAACTGACACTACATGTATTGTCACAGTGACACAAAATGCATTCATTGTTAAAGTCTTGAGCAAAGGTTGATAATGTGTAATATATAGCTAATAACTCTTTAGTATTGATTGAAAGTTTGGCCTGCTTTTCACTGAATTTGGCTTGGACTGTCTTGTCACCATACCATCCACCAAATGCTAGACCACTACTGTCAGTGTAAACATGCTTGGTGTATACTACTGCATGCAAAGATCTGCTCATGGTTGGAGTCAGGATGTTCCTCTGCCACCATTTCAATTCCTGTAAGCAAGGAGGGGAAATGCTAATCTTTGCATTCCAATTGTGTTTAGCTAAACTCAACTGTTTAACCTTGTACCTGTCCAGGATTCTATAATGTAGTCTACCTTCCAGTGTGGCAGGGAAAGTGGCTACCAACATACCAATAATCTTGGCTAGGTATCTAATGGTTACCTTTTTGTGTGGTTTGTTCAAAACATTGGAGATAAGAGCGTAAATCGAGGTCCGTTTCCTCTGTGTAAGACTCACAGTGTAGGCTATTGTGTCTATCAGGAAACCCAAGTATTCCAACTGAGTTGTAGGTTCTAGTTGCAATTTCTGGTAATTCAGGAGAAACCCAGCTCTCTTCAGAGTGTCTATCGTCAAAGACATGTTGTGGTGCAGCTGATCATCGGTGGGAGCTATGAGGATCGTATCGTCGACGAAAATGCAAATCGTGACTAATCTGCTACACAAATACCGCATAATTTGTGACATCAGAATATGAAAATATCTTGGACTACATGTCGCACCTTAAGCTAGACACCGCATTTTGAAGATATGTTTCTTCCAGATGAAAATAAGATATTTTTGATGGTCAGGATGTATGTATATGTGCGAGAATGCTGATGAAATGTCCAGACTCATCATTTTGTAACCTGGACGTATCAATTTTAATGTCTCTTCAATGCCTTTAGCTTTATACCTGACATATCGGATCTTCTCGTTCAGAGGAAGAAGATTCACAATCATCCGATATTGCTGGCTTTCCCTCTTTACCACTAGAAAAACATTTGATACCCACCCCCCTGGTGGGATTTCAGGTATCTCAACAATAGATTTATCAGCCAGTAATTCTACTATTTTTGCATCCATAAAACGTTCTTGATCTTTATTCATTCTTATTTGACGGGGAAGACGAGTTTGGTGTATCTTACCTGTGAACTCAAACTTGGCGCCACGTATTAAGCTCAAAACTTTTTTGTCATTACAAAAGGAGCACCAAAAATCAATAAAATATCTTAGTCTTCCCCCTAGCTCGTTATCACTGACCATTATTGGTGGTAGCTTCCTCTATTCCGGGAAAAATTATTCCTAGCTCCCCGTCTGAAGTTTCTGAAGCCTTGTTTGCCTCTGAAGCCACCTCGTCTTCTTTCATTTTGTTTCCAGTCTTGTCTTCTGAATCAAGGCTGGCAGCGAACACCAATCGGTTTATGTTTGATTTGGTTGTAGTTACCATTGTAACCTCTTCTCCCATAGGTTGGTCCTGAAGTAGTATACATGTAGGACCGACCTCTGAAGTTTCGTTGGTGTGTTAGTTTTCTTGTTACTTCTGTGATCTGTGCTGATTCTGAAATCTTCTGTTCTAGGTTCGATCCTAGTAGATCTTCTGTAATGGGATTCTTCTCTCTGGTTAGATGTTGAAACTTCGGATCCAAGTAGGGTCTCAAGCTCGCTTTTCTTCTCGCCAAAATAATAGCATGTTCGGAACAGAGTAAATGAATGCTCAAACCAAGTGCATGCCTCAAGGCTGGGATTCCCAAGCTGCAGCCTTCTAAGATAATCCTGTTGTTCTCCAGCTTGACTGTGTCTTTTTTGCAATTCTTGATGGAAGATTCTGCATAGCACAGCTCTTGGAATACCTTAACCACTGGACCTAAGCCTCTGGCCAGGAAGGTGTTAATACCTCTCAGTTTTTGGTCACTCACCTTGGCTCTGGTCAGCAATTTCTGGTACAGTACCTCATTGATCCTCACAGGTTTAAGACCCTCAACATTGATAGGGGTTAAACATTCTTTAAATTGTTCACGTACCTGTTCTCTAGAAGAAGGTTCTCTACACCATTTAGTAACAGTGTTCGCCAAAATGTCTGATACACCAGTTAGGTAATAATTTGGGGAGTTGGGTACATAATTCTGGGCAATAATAGAAGCTGCACCTTCCATAACTAGATCTACTGACAAACTTGTATCTAATGGGGCAGTACCATTATCTGCATCATCAATAACCTCTGCCATCGCGTCTTGTTCACCGTCCGAATAATTTTCGTGTTCACTACCACTGTCATTGTCATTGTTATCTACAGAACGGCTATGCCTACTATTTTCAGATCGCACAGAAATATCATGCCCACTCACATTCAAGTCTAGTGTGTCGGCTTCAGCCTGGTCGTCCTCTTCTTCTTCAGTGTCTACTTCATCTCCATCTTCATTTAGGATGAGTCTTGGAGCACTGGTCCCGTCCGCCGACTTACCAATGTGAACACCTAATTTCTGTAGTAGAACCACCTGCAGAAGTGACAAGGGAAGCACATTTAACTATATGTAACTCATGTTTTGAGGTATTGTGTAAAATACCGTGAAAGGGGAAGTAATACATTAATAAATCCTTCAAAGATGTACTCATAAGCAATTAAAATTATTGGTAGTAAAATAAATGAATACAGTATTTTGTTTGAATAAAGTCGTACTTCAAACGATTAAACGATTAAAATAATTGGAATGTATACAGTATTTTGTTTGAATAATGTTTAAAGGACGTTGCGAATAATGTGTATTAAAATCCGGGACAAGCGTCACTAAGTGGTGTACAATTGTTGGAATAAACGTACCCGGGATTGAAAAAACTTGGTATTGTGATAAGAATAAGTAAAATTAAACAAGAGCGAGTAGCAAGCTAATGAACACTGGTGGGAGTCAATTGTACTAGTTTGAACGTCTGGGATGGGCTTAGTGCAAGACAAACAGGCAGCAGTAAAATGTGGTGGGGTTACTTTGATTACAAAACAAATGAGCATGTCTAAGATGTATAGTAAAATGACTAAATTGGTTTGCAATGTGCTGAAGCCAAGCCAGATGTAAATCTAGTGTAAACACCAATGCTGCAGCATGCCAAATGTGGATAACTTTGTGACATAACATAGATAAGCTAAGCTTGGTAGGGAGGGGAATTAATTGCACGTGTTGGTGATGAATTATGTAACAAACATGCATCTATTTTTGAAAATAATGGCCACAGGTGCATCTGGCTTAGAAATCTCAATTATGTAACAAACATGCATCTATGTTTGAAATTAACAGACCAAATACGCATCTGATTTAAAATAACGGTTTTGTTCCGCACAGGACACCATTACTCAAAATATTCTGGTCACCTATGTACCGATGAAAAGTGTTTTAATAAATGTGGATCTATGACTGTTTGTACCTTTGAGTTAGAAAATATATTCAATATACTCTGGCTTTGGTTTGAAGTGCACTCCACAGAATTTTGGACCTGAACTTTCCATGGGTGTAGTGCCCGTCTGACTGCCAATCTGGATCTAATGTTAGGGTTCACTCACAGCAATTACTTCTACCTTGACTATAACCTCCATTAAAGGGAATGGTGCAAGTTACTAATCAGTATTGATTAAAGGGAATGGCACAATTTATCTGTATTGATGGTTTTCCTTTTGATCTAGATCTAACACACGGTGCGCACCACCATTGTTTCCCTGTACCTACCAAACACCAGGTGGTGATAGCTGTTACAAATACAACAGCCAGCCACATGATCCAGTCCCACATAATGGAAGAATTGTTGACCGAATATTATGCAAAAATCTTCAAAAAATATGCAGATCTCTGACTCAACAGGAGTGACAATGTTCCAATATGTCTGCCTATTGTTTGGACCAATCCGAGCTGAGATCTCAAACAGCATGTATTCTGTGGAACTCCCTTTGATCCGCTCGGACCATGTAACTCTCAAGTAATAATCAAAATCTCTGCAATCAAGATTTAACAGAAAACGACTTACCAGCTCTTTCCCCTTTTTTGTTTTACTGGATAATGGGGGATTGGAGGTATTATTACTTGAACCGGATGGTTGAGGTTGCTCATACGGTGGAATGGTCATTCCTGCTGCTGTTGCAAGTTGTTCCAAGTTGTCTGAAGACATTGCAAGGGTCTCAGTCCAATCTGAAAAATTGGAATGAGATCTCAACTCTATTCTGGCTATCTATGAAATAACTAGGATAAAGTAAAGTGTTTCCTTTGAGCGAAAGCTGAAGACTGAGGTTTCCTGCGAGCACTGCTGTATATATCATGTTGAACCCTGACAGGGGGCAGCACTGATGTGGTGCTGTGTTTCTGATCTTGACAGAAGCTATTATTTTGTTTTCCAATCTCTACGAACAATCCCTAAGCTGTCCTTGTATCAGCACTCTTGAACTCCAGATTGAAGCTGCTCATCTAAACAACAACAAGTCAATCCAAACCAAATATGAATGCCCAATACATTGAAATATATTTGGTCTGTTTAGAGTAAATTTACAAAAATAATCTGTATTTGACATCAGTTTTTAATTTTAATATTTGCGACAAAAGCGAATTATAAATTGGTGCGTATGACTAAATGGTCTTCTGCCATTTATAGTTAAGTCGTCAGAGCCACTGGATAAACTCATGAACTTTACATGAACCCGTGCATTGACAGCATGACGTGACGTATATTATACATTAAATCCTATTGTTCCCCATACGTTAAGGGAAGATACCTGGATTTCAATATTGCCTAATGCAGATTGCCTAAGTTCATTGCCATTATGATCCTGTTTCCAAGTAGTGTTGGTTCAAGAAAAGTTATTGTTATTTAGGTCACTAATAATAAAGAAATGGGTTAAAGGCAGGTCGCAAATAGAAAATAAAACCAACGTGAAATCACAGCCGAAAATATGACGTTCAATACTAAAAATAAATGCATCTATTTTTAGTGTCAGTGACCAACCGTTCATTGCAAAGGTCGAAAAATTAAGCAACGTTATTATTACTAGATATAGTGAGGACGCATTAATCAAGGTAATTATCTAAACAAACAAGCATCATCTTTTATTAAAGTTCCAAAAAAGACCATATATGGTCATGAAAGAAAGGTGTGTTTGGTATAAAGCATTTCTATTGGGTACAATCTGTTTGTTTATCGTACATTTCATAATGTTCACAAGTATGTGAAATGTACAGTTAAGCTGGTAATGGAAAACAGACAGCACTTTCATGAGACACTTCATCAAATATCTTCTGTCTCTGTCATTTGGAAAAGGTCAAAGATAGACGGTCAGTGAAATCAGTAAGATTTGTCAAGATTTGTGTTATCATCACGCAATCTGTAATTTGCCCTCAAAACCTAGCATGAGATTTAATTTGTTTTCCAATTTGCCAGACAGTTCCACGAACATGACTTGATTTTCAGTTACTTTCAGTAAACAACCTATTTAGTTCATTTATTGACTGGTTTTCTTTTGCAAAGATTCGACATTTTATATTCTCAGAACTTTTGGAAACCATCACAAAGTTGGTACCGCCTTGAAGCGGAAATCACATTTCGATTATTAATGACGAACTAATCATGGGGTGATTTACATAATGATCAAAGATTTTTAAAGTACATAGCGACTAAGAATGGCAAATTAACCCAACACACCAAGAAATGGCAGTTAGAAAGGCATGGCAATGCGTCCTCTCGGTTGAACGACTTTAATGATTATGTTAAAGAGTATTTATCTGAGCTATAGAAAGTAAACTAACACGAAACGCACCTCTCCGTTATTAAAAATAAATACAAGAAGGGCTCCTGTGTAAACGCAAGAGGCACACCGCCCGCTGCGTAGCCCACCTAACCCCGGGGAATCATGTCCCCCCCCCAAAAAAAAAAATTCAAAAAAAAAAACATTTTCAAAAAAAAAATTCAAAAAAAAGAAAAAAAAATTTCTATTTTTTTTTCGGGGGGGAACCTGCCCTCACCCCCCGGCCAGGACTGGGTACCCCCCTGGCTAGGATTGGGTACCCCCCCAGCCAGGACTGGGTACCCCCTGGCTAGGTCTGGGTACCCCCCAGCCAGGTTTGGGTACCCCCCCCCGGGCTGGACCTGGCTCAGGTACCCCCCACCCCCATCATGAACTGACAAACACGAATCAAACTATTACCTTCCCCCATCCTTCTGATGCGGTCGGTAATGAGAAAGAATGTACAATTTACATTACAAACAGATGTACCAGATCAGCCAATAAAAGGCTGTATGCATCCGCCAAAAACAATAAAAAAAAGATTTTTAAAGTAAATTGTTTTGCCCGTTCACATGGAAAACCCAAAAGGAAGCAAAGTAAAGAATTTTGCTCAATAAAGATTTATTAAAATATATGCAGGATTACCTTCTCTTCTTCATTACACTGCAGTGCCCATTTATTTGGATAAATGTCACTTTAAAATTTTGAATCTGAAGACAATTAGTCATAAAAGCTCTGAACTCAAAAACTAGATCATGTTCGCAACTCTTAAATCGTTCGTTTGTACAAAAACTTCAAATATTGGACTTTCGCTGCGAGAATTTCCCAATCTTGTTAGATAATCCAAAATGACCAGACATGTTGGTTGGCGGGTATTGGTTTCCAAGCAATGTTTTTACCTCCGATAGTTTTAATATTGTTAGATTGCAGATAGACTCCAGTAGGATCATTGGAATGTTATGTGGACCGACTCCCAGGAGACAGACTATTTGATCGGACTGTAGTTATTAGTTTTGGCAATGCCGTAACACAGAACCAGCACCAAATGCACATTGGGCTTAAGAATCAACACAGTTACTCACGATCAAGGTTACGTTGATCAGAACACAAAAAACTAAACGATTTGAAAAGACACCACTCAGTTTCACTGGAGTTTCAATTTGGTTTGATACAAAAGCAGACATGTATTTGACTGAAATGATAACAAGACGGAAACCCCTGAATAAAATCTTGACAAAATTCTTCAAGACAAATAATTAGAATTGGTCATAATTTACCACAGTTCCTTCAAATTACACAAACATTTTGCCCTCTTTATCATTAAACCTCGGTTGTTTTTTTTCAGCTGCTTCCAAAAAAAAGGCTGGTGATTACAAGAATTGTCTTGTGATGGTTGGCTTTTAGATCATCTGAGTGAGTTGTCGAGGCCAAAACCCTTGTTTGTGACTTAAATTACTGTCACTTGGTCACGTATCACTTTTAAGAATCAAAACAAGGAACGAGATACAATTCAATCAAGTTTTTCATGATAAGATCACATTTACTTTTTTAAGCCTGAATTTGCATGAAGAAGTTGAAAAAAATTCAAAAAGTTGCCTTCAGTGGGATTTGAACTCACAACACTGACCATCATTGGATCTATGGTTGAATGCTTATCCAGATAGGCCACAGAGGCCTGTGCTACTTGTCAGACCTTTAACTGCACCATTTCACATTAGAAAAATTATTAAAGCATGTCTGATGTAAATTCTGTCTTAAAATGTGAAATTTGATCTTATTGTAAAAAACTCGTGTCCGTGTAATGAACTCCATAGAATCTTTCCATCTCGTTCATCAAAGTAGCTAGCCCAGGTTGAAATAATCAACATGGGATCAGTCAATTCGGAATGATTGCGAACATAAAATATTCGTATTTTTCTTGGATCGTCATTGAGAGATCTCACGGCGTGGTTTGTTTCTAGGAAAACTGACCCATTAGGCTGCGAGATGCTAAATATTAGGTTCACACCTACACCGTAATAGATATATCTATTAACAAGTTATTTAAAGTTTCCTGGCGTACATTAATCCGGATTTTGACGAGTTAAGACAATTGTTCTTGAAATCAATTCCAGTTAGCTTCGCAGTTACATTTGAGGACGTCGTAATTACACGAGGAGATTGATCTCTACCACGAATATCTTACACCCACTACCCCTATTTTTAAACGCCTTTTGTATCTCTCTAAAATAGAAAATGAAAGGCAAACACAACGGGTCACCATTGAAGTGTAAGTCATTAACACGTTTTCCGTGATATCTTGATATCGAATTAATTTAATGGATCTGTCTAGTTGTTTTAAACTAAAGCTCTGTATGTTCATTCCATTTTTTATTGTTTTGAATTCATAGAATCACCCACGTCACATTTACTAGTAAAATACCCACTAGTCTCTGGAAGATCTATCCCAAACTATTGATATATTGTAACACGAACAAAATTGAATATGAAATATTTTCATCATTTGAATTTTTAGCACGAAGGAAAAGACACATATGATGTGATACATCAATTTTATGGTGAGAATATTAATTCATCAAATATGAAACCTTACGGTCAGTTTGACAATAGGTTTACATAATATTTTATCACGAAGCATCATTAAGCATGTTTGATGAATTTGTTGCTGAATGTGTGTCTAAAAAGGACTGAAATACGATGTATCGTTAACTATATATGGACTGTCCATATTAATAGGAAGTAGTCTATTTTAATTCTGATGCGAAATTAATTGCCCGTGCCATTAGAACATAGACCGTAAGTAGTCAGAGGAAAGATAGCGTGTAAATAGGTATTCTCTTATGGCATTGTTCCTGGAAAGAAGCCAGTTCCAAGAGGCAGACAAAAATTGTCTACGATATCACGAAACATCTTAAAACATTTGTGATACTCAAAAATAAGCGTTCTTAAAAGTCTTTGTGCAACTTCACGTGTTTGCGAAAGCCGCCAGAAAAGGAAACACGTAACTTCATTTTGAGTATATATATTCATTTCACAAATGTGAGTAGGGCTCGTGTCTGATGACGCGATGTCTATCAGGTGACTAAAATTGCCATTGCTTCGGCACACGTGTAAAACTAGCTCATTGAAACGGAAATGAAAACAAAAACTTTCATTTTTTTGTATCATATACGTATATTCTGAAATATATAGTAAGGCAATGTGACATTTGAATGAGACGATATAATGGCAATGATGTGATAAGCTGTTGATGATAGTGATCTGAGATGATTTTTATAAGTGTTCAATATCTACTTGGTTATCCTTAACATCTATGTCTAAAATATATACTATATTTGTAAAGTGCTCTTTACTATTGTGTGTATAAATATTAGAGTGACGAAAGTCACTATTAGAGGACCTAACGAAGGAGATTAAGTTTGTAATCATAAGTCTATATCATCGATTACTCTGTTCTAACAAAAATACATTCTAAAGGAAGTTTCGTAAGGTAACAACTGAATAGAACCTACCGACAAATAGACTAGAGTGAATTGCCTTTTCTCCGAATTTAATTAATCTTATCCAACATTTTCCACTTTGGTTAACGAATAAAATCCGACAGATACAGAGCTATTTAATAGTAATACATATGTCATTTTCCAAAGATTATTATGTTTGTGATAAGTTATAATGTATATTTTGGCACTTATTTTAAATACATTTTATGCACATTGGTATGAAATGACGATTAAATGCTTCAAAATCATTTGCAATAAAGATGCTGTATTTTTAATACTACAAATGAACCATTCCGCTTGAATGATGGCATGTATACATATGATAGCAAATAGACCTTTTCCATATTGCTCAGACACTGACCACGCAGTACAAGGAGAAAGGGCCTATTTAATATATTTCAAAGAAAATACATCCTAATGCTTGAAAACATTTTATCTGGTCACCTAAGGCTCTCTATGGTACTAAACACCAAACATTCACTAGCTAGTTTTAAAGCCAACATTGTTTGTTTTAGCAATGTACGTAACCAATACTAAATGTAAAGGTTCGTACGTGTGTATCAGTCCCACAAGCAAGTTCCTTTGGTTCATTTGCACATGCACTGAAGCTACGTAGAAAGCACCCATTCGGAAATTCGTCTTTCCCTGAGTTTCTTGGAGAGTTTTGTTTCAATACCATGTTGTTCTAGCATGTTGTTTAAATTGTCTTTGCTGGTGATGGCATTGTCTTCAAGTTCATGATCTGGCGAATGAGATCCCTTCTTGACGGAAGTTAACCAGTCATCTTCGTAGTATTTTGAAACTTCCTTGATGCTGCATCTCTTGTCTGGATTTGGTTCCAGCATTCGTCGGTACATACGCATGAGTCGTGGCGTGAACTTTTTCCACATGATCGGGGCTTTGGTCGTTTTTCTTTTTTGCCATAGCGTGTAACCTTGAAAATGTTTGTCCTTGTGATGCGCTAACTCCCATGGAAAGTTTCCCGTAAGGGTGCAGAAAATTAGAACGGCGAAAGCCCAAACATCGGCGCTGGCTTCCACCGAGTACCTCTCTCCCTTCAGAGCCTCAGAGATTTCTGGAGGAGTGTATGGAATGCCTGTGCTCACCTTGCGCACCATGGTGCCAGTTCGCTTTGTCATGCCGAAATCCATGAGCTTAACTCGCGTTAAAAGTTCATCGAAGACTAGAATGTTTTCAGGCTTAATGTCTCTGTGCACGAGATTTTTGCTATGCATGAACTCCAATGCTGACGCAATCTGCTTGACCACAACTTTGCACTGGCTTTCTGGCAAACCTACTTCGGGCGTGATCGCATCGAAAAGATCCCCAAGCGGAGCGAATTCTTGTGCGAATACATAGGAAGTCGGTGTCTCGAAGGCAACATCAAAAGTGTTCAAAATGGCTCGGTGAGGCGAGAGGTAATAACTGTAGTTGAATTCCCTCAAGAAGTCTTTCAATTTCGTGCCGGACTTATTGAGCACCTTCAGGGCTACCCTTGTGTCAGTTTGTTTGCATTGGCAAAGCAGGACCTTTCCGTATGTTCCACTCCCCAGCTCCTTCAGGGTTTTGTAGCACTCGTCTAACTGGTCAATCTGGAGGAGATTGTCCGAGATGCTGCTCCTCGGCGAACAATCCGGATTCATCGTTGAATTCAAGCTGAAATTCCTCATTAAAAATCGGCTTTTTATCCTTCTTTTGAAAAGCAAGAAGAGTTTTGTTGTATTGGTGCGGGACGAAAAATCCTCAGTGTATTTTTTTCACGCTCAAAGGAAATTCACTCAGCACTCATATCTTCTCGACGTTGATGTCTACAAGCATAAAAGAAATGACAAATATAAATATGAAGTGAAACATATCTTAGTTTCGACTTGGCAATACTTATTTTATCCACGTTGAACAAATATCAACGCAAATCACCAGATATATCTACGTATGGATCGCAGAAAGATGTCATTACTTCATCACATCACATATCTATGACCTTTAAAACTCGCCCACTTAAAACTAAGATGAAAAGAAATTCCGCCACCACAGCCATGACATAGGCTTAGATATTATGAATTACAAAACATATGTTAAACTGAATAATACGTTAATATGTGTTCAGCGTTGCTCATTGTACTTAAAGACACCTAATAAAGCGTCAAAAGTAACAATACCAAGTTCAATTACTTGTGAAAATGGTCCTAAAAAGAATGTAACGTGGGTGGCTTGTAGCCATTATTTCTCATTCATAATTACCTGTACTCTACGTACGATACTTTTTCTCTCGTGTAACTGTGTAAGCTTGGCAATGATTTTTATCTAAATATACATATATTGTGCCTGTACTTGTACTAGAACTAACATATTTGTGGTAACATATTGTAATGTAAGGATTTGAAGTAAAGGTCCCAGTTTTCTTTTGATGAATATTGATTTTGTAAGGGACAGTAATTACACAGAGATATGGCTTTAGAGACTCTAAATATAGGCATAATTACAGACTGTCTACAGAAATCAGCAGAAGGGTATGTTTTCACCAGGCAGCTGCGAGTCAAAACTTACACAGCTTCATTTTCAATAAATGGCGGCTTTAACCCTTTCTATACTCCCCGTTCACCATTGTGATAAATGTGTAATATCAAACCAATACAGTCGATTCTTCAACTTTGATATTAAAATGTATGTGTATCGAGGCGACACAGCCACACTTTTAACTTCGATATTGAAATGTTTTATATTTGATGGAAAATAAAAAAAAACACATATTCAGTAAAATTGAAAAACACCTGTCGCTGAAGTTTTCGTACACGTGTACTTTTACTATTTTCAGCTTAAAAATTCAAAATAATCATAATGTGAAAAGAAGAGTTTACTCTTCAACATTTCCTTCCTTGCGTGAATTGTCCCTGAGGTGTCAATAACCAAGGAGTACTGAGTAAAAAATAATTAACCACGTTGAAGAACCATAAGCTAAATGTAGCTGCTTGTTACTATTTCCAATCAATTTATTCTTAGCAACTATAGTCCAAACGCCCCACAAAGATCCGGATTACGCAGCCTTAATAAACACCTACCCCTGTGACACGATAGTCAATAGTTGTAGCTAAGAGATAATTACAGAGTAGTCGCCTTATTTTTCAGATATATATTTAGCTTAAAGAATATAAATATAGTCTAAATGGTGTGTCTATTAAAAGGGACACTTGTTAGATCTGTATGTAATCAGGTGTGTGTTGGAGGTCATATCATATGCAAATCAGACTGTGTTGCTGGGGAAATGACATATCTGAAGATTTTTAGCATTTACTTAACAGCTGAAATATTTTTAAGAAAATTTTAGATGGGAGAAAAATGAGTGAACAACACAATGAACGCATGGAGCTGCATAAGATGTCTTAAAAGGTGAATTTCATATATATGTAGAAGTACCGTTATATGTGCGCTTCTCTCAACTTAAAATCAAATTAATATTTCCTTTTGATAACTCTGGAGCGTTGTTTCAATGTGGTATGAATAATAGATCACTCGTTGTTACCTCTTGTGTGTTTTCACTGATCCATACCTGTGATTGATCAGTTATGGAAATGAAAATTACGAATCGACACACTAAATGGACGTTAACGTTACTGTTAGCAGTCCAAGTGATAAAGTCAATAAAAAAATTGCAATCGCACTGGACTGAAACCATTTTATCAGCCAATAGTAGCCAGTTCTTCAGGAAACAATTAGTGTATTAATTGCGGCGTTGCCCCAGAATGACCCATTCAATTATCATATATCTAGGTTCGCTGCGGGGCAGGCCGACAGCATGGTAATGACCATTATTTGTCAGAACCCATATGTCGGCGATTAATTGTTTGCATTGAGTAAGCTAAAATCTGGGTCCATAGCAGTTACACAGGCCAGAGGTGACATGTCCTGCAGCCGGCAGTGAACAAGCTAAAAAAACACGACGCGATGAAACTTTTCGTCGCCTGCCGGTCTGAGTTTTAGTTTAGGAGTAAAATCAAGGGGAAGGACGACTGTCCCTTTGTTCATTGCCTTTCCCATTTATTCGTCTGTTATCTACCCACTCCTCGGTTCCAAAAACCCCATATGTTCGTGCTTGGAAACAACAAAATTGAGTTACTGCTGCAACACACAGTAGAGTCTGGAGCACTGCAGTATTCAAAAGCTTCAAGGAACGAGAAAATTAATGTTTCTTCTGCATTGAGGCAAATATTGTTCTTGATAAAATGTTATCCTAAAACGACAAATTAACATAATACCAAGACACAGCTGCAGAGAAAATGTCACATCCAGCATGTTTGTTTGAAAGCATTAAATACTATGCTTCTAATACCTGCCTACATACTGCTTTGATATGTTTTCACTGTTGCAATATCTATGACAGCTGCTGCTTCAGTAACCATTTTAAGCATATGATCAAACCCAAGTCTTAAAGGTATTATAGTACATATTATGTTGTCAACAGGTTAAGTTGTTTGATGAGTGTACATACTGCAAATAAACAAGTAGGCTGCAGATACTTACCATGTGAGATGATGTCTTCCTATGTTGCTAGTACATGGTGGATGGAGCGCACACTCTTGAGATTTATCGTTGTTTCAGATGTTTGCGTGTTGACTCCTACGGTCAATTCTTTTAGTTATCCAGTATTGTTCTTCACCTTGAGTATTACGGAAACACAAATCCCAAGGTTTTGAATGTTAAGTTGATAACGAACTCCTGGGGAGGTATATTAGTCCATTACACAGCCAGTTCTGTTGTCGTACTACCTCAAGTAGATACCTTCCTAGGGTAGGGTACCTAGGCCTCTTGTTGATTTAGAAGATACAGAACATTCCTCTCACTACTGAAGAAAAACAAGAAGCAGTCAATTTAATCACCAGGTAAAGACTGACTGTTGCAGATTTATTACCAACAGTAAAACGCCAGCTCCAACATTAAGCGAGCTGTCCAAACTGAAAGAAGCAGTCAAGAATATTAAGTGTTTATGGCACAGAGTGTAGCATATATAAGCCAGCTTCGGAGCTGCTACGTCACATGCCTGCTCTGACGCGGAGAGCCCAGCAAATCAATGGCCTGGGCAATTGACGTCATTACCTGCAAAGGTAGACCCCCGGTCTATTAATGGAGGAAATTTGCCATGCAGCTTATTCTACTGAAGGAGCAATAGATTTTACTTGGTTGCCTCTAGGATTTGCACTCGGGAAGTGCTCGGGAATTCCCCAGTGGTGTTGATCAGATCCAGGACATGGAGCCCAGGGCAAAGGGTCACTACCAGGGTCCAGTTTGATTCCATTACGACAAGACCGCTCGCTCACCTTTGTCAAAATGCATTATGATCCTTTGCACAGCAGCATTATGTAAGTTACATTGTAAAGAGCTTACGAAGAAACAATTAAGCAACTTTTAATCCATTTCCATATGATGTCTCATCTAAATTTACTTTTAGATTTCTGAGGGCAGTTGTAAAAATAGAAACAGTTTGCTGCAGAACTTGATGCCAAGGTGGCTGTACTTCATTCTGCGAACTGGGCATCAGTTGCTCATCTTATTTCTTGTCTATATAGTTGCACTTGTAAGTAGCTTTGAATAATTTAATATACACAATACGATTTAAACATGAAAGGTTTTGAGTTCCATGGACGCAATTTCAGCTGAAAATCTTTTCCTTTATTTCTCGATGTTCTGCCTGTTAAACCCCACAAGGATTCACACAATGCTGTGTTTATGAAAGCAAAAACCCAAACCACTTAACTCTAATATACCCTCGGGATCTAATGTTTGAATAAGAATACAGTTCTAAGGAAATATAAAAAGGTGTTTATTCATGAGCCCCTGTTCTTAGAGCTTCCAAGAAGTAGGGACGGGGCTGCCATGCACAAGAGAACACCAGCCAAAAAATAAAAAAACAAAAGAACACTCGTGCCAAGATAAAACATCCATTTAAAATCTGGGGAAACAAATTTACTTGGAAGCACAACAATGAAGAGAAAAAGTGAAAGATGTTTTCCCAGACATGACAAAAAAGAAAAGTGAAATTGTGTTATTAAAGAAAGGTGATTTCCCAGAACGACTATGATTTAATCAAACAAGACACATAATGTTCTTTTGCGAGACACCACTGATTGATCAATAAACTCCCAGCAACAACAGGCCTGGTGTGAAATTATGTTTCACAATACAATGGCTTTCGTAAGTTCTTTTGAGAAAGAAAGCGAAAGCTGCTCTATTTAAATGTAAACAACATAAAGACATTTAAATGTGTCAGCATCTCCTTCTCCAGGGTTTTTGCTGATGAAAGGTCAGATATACAGCTGTAGGAATTGAAAATTCAATGGCACATTTCAGAAAAAAGCTCATTGCACTGAGAAACCATAGTTGTTATCTCTAAAATATTCTTCTGAGAATATACAGACTTCAAATATCTTAGAAACACGACTGAGGAAGAGGTATATACACCGGGAGTATTGTATTATGATGTTTGTTCTCAAAGTAGGTCACATGAGTGCAGATGTTCGAGGTTGGTTTTCACTAACCTTTTCGACAGTGTAGAACTTGGGAACTTGAAAGTCATGTATGTTAAGATCAATGCAATGATTATTCAATCTATTCATAAAGTTTGCTTCTAGAATATTTAATCAAAATAACGACATCAAGATTACTTTGGGTTTATATTTGGGATTCAAGCAAACGAGACCATGCAATGATTCAAGAACGATATTTTTTCATTCCAGCAAATCATTCAGTCAAGTAAGATCAGCCATTTAATTTCCTAAACTAGAATGAACGCAGAATTTGAGCACTGATTTCCTACAAAACAAAATTTTGTAACCAGCAGCTTTAATGCCTCTGTCTGCAAACGGGAACAGCGAAACTAAGCACAAATACAGTGGCTCCAGCTGCAGTTATCAATATGCTGGAGTGCATTATGATTTGAATCAAGTATTGAATGCCTGTTGTATATCGAAAGCACAGAAAACGTCGAACATTTTCTCAATTTTATTACTAAAAACGAGCAATTGATAAATCTTTACTGTCGCAGTCAATGGCCTTGGAGGTTTAATACACTAATATTTATTTAGAAGATCTACTCTTTGCTTGTTACAAACTTTGCACAAGCAGTACGCTCAGGCATTAGCTCTGAATGGTCGTGTTGTGGTCTTCTTGATTAAAACATAGAAGAAGGAATTTTCCCCTAGTTCTGGTTAAAATTATTTTGATTCATCAAGAATGAAACCTAATTATAATTATACCAGTTATCAATACCTACAAGTCTTTCTTATATATTTTTCTCATTGATCCATCAACATATTTAGATCTACAATATGGCACTCTGCTCGATAACTTTTGTATTTTTATGGAATTTCGTCAAAATTAATGCCTCCTCTGGGTTAAATCAGAGACTAAAATAGCTGTAACACAGATCTATTTGAAGAAATACAATCTTTGTACACGACCCACAAACCAACCTTAAAACTCCTTTCGTGCCAAGGTTGCGGGTCCGGTCGGTGTGTAACTCTATAGCCTTTTTGTACAAAAAATATCCTCCTTATTCAGCCTACATAGGCCATGATTCAATGCGGAAAATGATACATATTAATAACCATAAGGAGTCAAAAATAACTGAGGCAATTGCTCTGGTGGGCAAGTATAACCAAAGCTAGACTATTTTAGTCCTTGATGTGAAATGTTATTTGCAGTAAATAGCACGTACTTCTCAGTTGTTATGGACCCGATTCTGGTGAAAGTGAAGACTATTTACGGTCAAATTGCGTCGCAAAATAGTCTAGTAATACACCCATTACTTCCCAAACCGGCATTTTTACCGTCCGAGTACAAAGTGCGAGGAAAGGTAATGTATTCGCAGGTGTCTGTCCATCCACGGGGGGGGGGGGTATACCCCTGCTCACAGTTCTCCGGTCATTTT
>JBCAUG010721410.1:0-12531 GCA_038406175.1 Haplosyllis leylae | reverse complement strand
AGGTTCATGGTGCAATACATAAAATCATGCCCAAAGGGGCTAATGAGTATCTTAAGTAACAAGTATCACAGTGAGTGTCACACCCTGGCAGAGGGCGCTCAGTGGGTAGGTCATCCATGCATGACTGCTGCCCACTTTGGTCACTTCGCATGTTCGGGATTATGGTTGCTCGGTATGTAGACATGGTGAACCAGGGTCACTTAGTGCTACCAGATTCTGGCTATGACATTGATGACAATTCATCAGAATCTAAAATGGTCATTCCACCACTCCTACCCCTTGATTCCCACCACTCTCTTGAGCCCTCACCATCAAAAATGCTTAAAATGTCAAATGGAATAGAAACTAGAAATTGAAAATTAGCAGATATTGTCAATACCTTCATACCTCTACAGCCCTTGACTCCCACACCTCTAACACCCCCTAGCCTCCAACCCACATACAGAATATTGGTGGCTATTCCATGGGCATGACCACCTAGTCTTATTCAGAGTTGCCACAGCACAGAGAAAACAGAATTTGGACGCTCATTTTTCCAGACAGGGAAAAAAAACAAAGATTTTGCCTAAAATATTAAAAATATGTTTTTACACAGGAAATTTACCTCCAACAGGGCAAATTTTGATTTTATGACATTTAAAGGATATACCAGGGCTGTAGTGGGTGTAGCTGAAATGTTTTAGCTTTAAAAGCAAATTTTCACATGGTTGTTGCAAAAGGCTGAATTGCATTTGTGATTTAAGAAACCATCACTGATGGTTGTCTTAGACCAAGCCTGAGGTACAAGGGCATGGTTGACAACCAAAAGTGACTCTGAGATGATGGTTTCTATTCTAACACATTTATTTTGTTGTTAGGTGCAGACCTCCCACTATGTGTTTTTAAACTCACTTTTGTTTTTTAGGGTAATTTTTTTGCATGTGTGTTTTTATGTAGTTTTTTTGGGTCAAAAGTGGTTTTTTCTTAAACTCAGTTTATAAAGTAATTTTCAAACAGTTTTTGTCATTTTACTCAAAAAATTTTCTAGCTTTGCTTCGCTCTGCATACATATTACTCTTGACTTCTACAGACACATGTAGAGTGGGCAAGGTTATAGCAGACAAAATGCAAATATATCTACTACCGTTATATCTACTTTTCTAGTGCATTTGTTCAACATCTATTACAAGCATCAACCAAACTAAGTTAAGCATGTGTACTCCAGGCCTTTACTGATCAAAACTAACTTAATTATTATGTAAAAAACAGAAAAAAATTGTAAGATGGGGAAAATGTGGGATTGTTTTTTCTCAGCTAGAATCTGTCCACCTGAATAAATTTCTATTGAAAGATAAGCAGAATTATAGAATATCAGGCAGTGAAAGTTTCACATGCAGGTGGCTCATTCACCACCTTTGCTCCCCTTGTCAGCCGTGAATAAATTCAAGGCCCCAGCCACGAATAGATTCGAGGCCCCAGCCATGAAAAGATTTGAGGCTGCGGCTGCGAAAAGATTTGAGACCACAATCACGAAAAGATTTGAGGCCTGGCCATGAAAAGATTTGAGGCCTTGGCCACGAATAGATTCAAGGCCCTTTGTCCCCCTTTGCTCTCCTTTGCTCCCCTACCATCAATAGGTGGTGGGGACCTAATCATTTCACACTACAGGTGGCAGGGACTTTAAAACCTAGTGCTTAATCATTTCACACCACAGGTGGTGGGGACTCTAAAACCTAGTGCAGAAGTACTTTTTTTTGCCATTTGGAAAAGTTTGGTGCTCTGGGGAGGCAGTGGTCCAAATTTGAGGGGAGGGGGTGGCAAAAAAAAGTACTTCTGCACTAGGTTTTAGAGTCCCCACCATCTGTGGTGTGAAATTATTAGGCACTAGGTTTTAAAGTCCCTGCCACCTGCAGTGTGAAATGATTAGGTCCCCTCCACCTATTGAGGGTAGAGGGGTGAAGCGCATTCTATACTAGGTTTTAGGGTCCCAACCACCTGCAGCAAAAAAAATTTCGATTACAACATATTGTGGTTAGATGTCCCCACCACCTGGAAATAGAACCATCATCCCATGTATAGTCACTGAGCTGCAAAAGGCCTTTGTAGGTCCCCACCACAGGCCCAAAATTTCGGGGCAAAAACCATCAATCAACCACAAAGGTGACTAACGAGCCACCAAAAATGATGGTAGGAATTTTACAAAAGGGAAAATTAAGAAATAACAGTAATATAGCAGTTTAATTGATTAGAAAATAATGTGTACAATGTGTTTTTTTTCATAAAAAGTGTAGTTTTTTTTGAAAATTTGTGTTTTTTTATGGTTTTTTCGGCAAATTAGAGTGGGAGGACTGTAGGTGGCCATTTTCCCCTTAGCAATGGGCTGGGGTGGCCTCAACCTAGACTGTCTGGTCTTTGTTGGCTCACCAAGACCAAAACCACAGGGAAAAAGATGAAAACACAAGGGATCTGATCATCATTGGAGTGTATCAATCCTACAAGATAGCGATTATACAGGGAAAATAGGGAATATTGATGTTTATTTCTCCAGACAGGAAAAACAAACATTTTGCCTTGAAATATTAAAAAAAAAGTGTTTTTACACAGGGAATATTACCTCCAACACAGGAAAATTGTGTGAAGTTTTCTAAACTAAATGATGTACCAAGTTTGTGGTGGGATGTTTTGACTTTTTAGTGAATTTTGAGTTGGTGAACTGGGAAATAGAATGAGGTTATTGGGATTGTAGTTTGGCGGCGATTACTAATACTATATCACTCTGTTTAAATGTTATTTTAATGCAAAAAAAAAAAAAAAAAAAAAAGGGGAAAAGTTGAGAGTACAACACAGGCAAATCACGGGTATTCTTATCTCCATTCCAGTGTGGTAACCCTGTCCTGTTCTCGAATTCTATTCGATAGACAAATATGCCTGCCACATGGCAAGAACAAAGTAGTTATAACTTCCCTCATTGAAAAGAGCCAGGTGCTAGGCGTCAAGAAAAATAAGTTTTCCTCCAGGTACTCTATTAAATATTTGAAGAAATGATGTATCCAACTCATACCCTCTAAATTCTGGATGGTGGTCACGATAAAAGAAAATGGTTAATATTGTAGATTCCACTTTTAAATAAAATAAAATACTGGAAAGATTGAGAAATTTTGATGGCGAATTAAAGTGATATGTTGCTTCCTTCTTCTGTATTTCATTGGAGATCAAAGGGCTGTGACTAAATGGAGAACACGGACAGAACTGTGTCTGTGAACGGTAAAATCACGTTCGGGATGTTGGTTTTACTTTGAAAACTAAACTGGGAATGTAATCTCATTTCAGGAGCATTTCTTGTGCCTTATTTCATATGTTTGGCTTGTGGAGGAGTGCCAGTTTTCTTTCTGGAAATTTCCCTGGGTCAGTTTATGAGCAAAGGTGGCATAGGTTGCTGGGGAATATGCCCTATTATGAAAGGTAAGTTAAACGCGCGATCAATTCAGAATGATTAATGACTATATTTACCGTATCGTTATCGTTTATAAAGTTCAAAATTTTATAATCCATCGATATTCGAAATTGTTTTAATGAACATGTCATTTAGGGATAGGAGTGGCCACAACAGTGATCGTGTTTCTGTTAAATATTTATTATATCATAATCCTGGCCTGGGACGTTTACTACATGGTGTTGTCCTTCGATACAGTTCTGCCATGGTCTCATTGCAATAATGACTTCAACACAGCAAAGTAAGTTCCTTATCAGAAAGTCCGTGCATGTACCTACTTTACTGATTTCCATTTGTAAAACAAATGGATTCATCAATGATGTGACGTATTGTAGGTGTACAGTAAATTTTGGGAAGAAAAACTGCACAGATCAGGTCTTTGAAAATGGTACCATATTCACCACCTGCGAATCAGTATTGAAGAATACTAGTGAATATATTGACCCTGTAGTGGAATTCTGGGAGTAAGCTATCAACGAACATTATGTCGCAGTGGAACAGAATTTGTGATTATGTTCTAAGTTGTGTAAAATTGATTAACTGACCAGATGTGTATTTAATCATAAGAAAGAAGATACTACAAATCTCAGATGGAATCGACCATCCGGATGGCATCGTGTGGCAGCTGGCTTTATCTCTTCTAGTTTGTTGGTTTATGTGCTACTTCTGCATTTGGAAGGGAGTTAAGTGGACAGGAAAGGTAACTGTTTTTTTTTAAATCTAGATGAAATATTTCGTAGCCCCGTTGGAGTTGCCATAATTGTAGATTAAGATCGGAATTTTGGCGTTGAAATTTCGAGCAAAAATAGACTTAATTTTTGGACAGCAACAAAAATTTTGAAAATTCCATGGGATTTCCAAAATTCTAAAACGAAAATGTATTTCAGGACATTCTGAGCAGCTTTGGTTTTTGGGCCTACCAACAGATTTGGCTTGTACATTCTGAGCAGCTTTGGTTTTTGGGCCTACCAACAGATTTGGCTTGATACATTTAAGCTGGAATTACACTGGAGCGAACGCGAAAGCGATATCGCTTACGATGGATACATAGGTTTTCTAGTTGTGTGTTTATATTCAGTAGCGGCAAAGATCAAAGAAATTTTCGCTTTCGCGTTCGCTGCAATATAATTCCGGCCTTACAGACCCTCTTCATCTACATACTGCTTTATCTCATCATTTGTCTTTTAACTCTTTATCTCTTCATCTACCCGCCTGAGGTTCAAGTCACAGAATTAGATTTAGATGGTGCAGGATACAATGCTAGTAATTCATGCTTACCTATTTCCTGAATGCAAATGATGCATGGAATTCCATGAGGCTCTGAATGGAAACTGGGCAATAAACTTGAAAATTGTCCATGAGCTGCCAGTGAAGTTTCTTCAAGCAGTTTAGCTTGACATTTCCATTTGAGTGTGCCTGGATGATACGATTAGTATAGACTTATTTTAAAATTCAGGTAGTGTATTTTACTGCAACCTTCCCATATGTTGTGTTGACAATACTGCTGATCAGAGGGGTGACATTAGAGGGAGCCATGGATGGTATTATCTTCTATGTCAAACCAGACTTCAGCAGATTGGGTGACTCACAGGTCGGTGACTTGGTTGACATATTTGGCCACCTCAAAATATTCATACCGCTTCAAAACATCAAACAGAACCAAAGATAACAACTATCAACTATCAGTGTCCAGTGTGAGTGGTATCGGAAAGTGTACACCAAATTTAATCATTTAATATTATCACCTTTGTTGCAGGTATGGCTTGATGCTGGAACACAGATATTTTTCTCATACGCAATAGCGTTGGGAGCAATGACAGCTTTAGGAAGTTACAACAAGTTTAACAACAATTGTTACAGGTAATAATGAAATTGAAATCTGGTTTTGAGGGTGTCCAAAAGTTGCATACCCTTGCGAGCAAGGTGTGACGTTTGTTGCTGGTTGACTTGTAGTCTTGGTATTTGGGTAATATTTCTGAAAACGAATTACAGTCCCTAAATAAAATATCAGGGCGTAAAAGAGTCTTCACCTGCTAGTTCGTGTAAATGTATTTAAAACACAGGCCTTTCAGCAGTCCCATGTACCCTCAAGACACGAATAAGCTGTTTCTTACTTGCTAGCAATAAATAAATCGACAATGTGTTTAGTATTTTGAAAGTTTACTTAAGATTAATAGTATCTGTATTTGTAGAGATTGCATGTTTATTGCTGGAGTGAACAGCTTCACGTCACTGTATTCCGGATTCGTCATCTTCAGTATCCTAGGCTTCATGGCTCATGAACAAGGGGTATCAGTGGATACTGTTGCAGAATCAGGTGAACTTACTAGTGTTTGAAAAACTTGTATATTCTCCCATTAAGACTTTGATTAAACTTCAAAATTTTCCAAGAGGATCATTTGAGTTAACCCATTTTTGGAAGAATTTATGTACAACAATATGTATGTCTGATACCTACCAATCAAAAAGTGGAAATTCGATTCTTGATCTGCCAGATCTAGCGAAAACCGCGAATGTTATGATCTAGAAATAACATTTTAGATCTGACAGATTTACTCATCATGAAAAACTCGTATGAGTATGAACGGAATGTTTGGACGTGTTTCTCCAGAAGCATCGAAAACAAAGATAGTATCTATAACTATGTTGAGTTCAGTTGATGCTTTCTGCTATTGATGAGAACATTGAGCATTTGTTCCACTGATAGCATTGGTTGGTCACACGATCCAGATAATCATCCTCATCCCTAACTTTGATTATACTTATTTAGTTTTCTTTTTTTTTATAGGACCAGGCTTAGCATTTATAGCTTATCCAAAAGCTGTAACTTTGATGCCGATTGCGCCAGTGTGGGCCATCTTATTCTTCTTTATGGTTCTTACGCTTGGCTTAGATAGCCAGGTGATCAACTCTTCGAAGACGCTCCTTTCTTTCTTATCAAATATAATAGATCTGTAAATGTCGTAAATTTTATTTTGATTCCATTTTAAAAGTGTGAAGAAATATTGTAAATTTTTCTCAGTTTGTTGGTGTAGAATCCTTTTCTACAGTGGTGGTTGATTGCTTCCCGATTCTGAGGAAGAATTGGAATCGCGAGATCTTTCTTGCGTTGTATTCCGGAGTTTCTTATCTGATTGGATTGACGATGGTAACACGGGTAAATTTCTAATTTAAAACTGCAGCTTTTGAAACATCTCTTCATTCCGCAAAATAATAATTCTTAAATCTACACCTTATTTCACTTTCTTTCCACAGGGCGGCATGTACGTGTTCCAGTTGTTTGATTATTACTCGGCTAGTGGTATGGCACTTCTTTGGGTTTGCCTGTTTGAATGTTTAACAATAGCATGGTTCTATGGTAAGCTATTAATAATAAGCAAAAACCGCTTTTTTGTAATATTTCATGCCATTTCCTGGTTTGTATGAACACTTGATGTAGCAATTCCATTCGAATTTTTCACAAACACAGAAATCTGGCAATGTTGGCATTATTGCCAACTTTGTATGCCCATATAATTGCAATTTTCTTCTCTGTTAACACCAACTGATGTTAGTAAGTGAAATTAGAAATCAGGGGTACATGAGGATTACATTTCACATTTTATTAGACTAGTTGATTTGTAATAGCACAGTAAAAACAAACTTTTTTGGTTTTTTTTAAAAATTTGGGGGACATAAGTCCCTTTCGTGTGGCCACTGATACCCCTGTTTTGGACTTCTGGTGACATCTGCCCTGGGTTTCAAAGCCAGGGTGGATCCCTTGCTTCCTCGCCTGTGCACAATGGATTCCACAGATTCACCTCTGTTGCGACAACTACTGACTGTATAGAGGTCGGCACGGCAGCCGAGACTTTTTGATCCACATATATGACTTTTTCCAGGCACTAGGGTCAGTATCTCATAGTGAATACGACCCGTGTTCAAATCAAGCTTCTTACGCAGCGATCTGTTCTGAAATCAACGACTGGATTGGACCGAAGAATAAAAACGATTGTGGTAAAATAATTTTTCCGCTGTATTAAAACTAAACGTCAGTGAGCATTTATTTGATGTTAATGAAAACTTCTAACAACTAACTGTCCTGGTCTGGATTCAAAGAATTTAATCGTAAGTCATTATTTATCAAGGTAAGTGAGGAAAATGTCAATGGTCGAAACAAGATACAGATTAGATTAGAAAAAATTCTGTCGTATCTTCTTTTTTTAGATATGGTTTCACTTGAAATAAAGATTAAAATATGTAAAATTTGCACTGCATTTCCAGTTTTCTTTGCAAATGGTCACTGCTACATTGCTACATTTTATATTGCCCAAGGACTCAAATCTGAAAATTCAGCAGGTGTCAAATGTGTATTAGTTTTTGGGCTAAATAAAATCAGCAAAGCAAAACAGAACACTTAAGAGATTTTCATTATTATTACAATTTGATTAACTTTGCATATTCTGCATACTCACCCAGAAAGGGGAAATTAAAACAATTAAAAGCTAACCAGAAAAAAATGTACGAATATCATGAATCGTCCAGAAAGAAAAATGCCTCGAATTGACGTTTAGCATAATATTAGAAGCCGTTCGAAATCCTTCTACTTCTTACACTTGTCCCCATGGTCTATAGGGCCACAGTTTCCATAACAACTGTGGTCTCGAGGCCATGTTTCTTGACCCTGGCATCTAGGTAGAGGCTACGAATCTTTGCCTCCAGGGTGTGGTCCATTCGATTGGTGAAATAGCCTCTAGACTAGTGAAAGAAGTACACGGAATCCGGAGTTTTTCATGTTAAGTTCTCTAGATATCAATCTCTTTCGGTGAAGATCCGGGATAGGAGCTACACCAAATGTAATGATTCATCATTTTGTATGTCTGAACGATCTAGATCATTTTCAGTATTTAAAAAACAAAATTGACCCTGGTTTGGAAATTTCCAGTCATCTTTCATTTTTTAATTGGTAACCGTCAAAGTTCTGAGATTATCCTTGATCCAATGTGGCTAAGTATCATCAAAGTATATCTCAAACATCATTGGCTAGACATCAAACATCAGTAACTAGACTAATTCATCTAATTGCACAGGGACAGTGGAGTTGACTCTCCATGGACAGGTTAAATGTTCATTTGCAGTATCCATTGAGCAGTCCACTATTCATGGATAGTTAAAATTTAATGTAGCAATATGCATGGATAGTGCAAAATGAATTTGCACCATCTATAGATACTGTAACTAAATACATTGTATTTAAATAACCAAAAAGTCATTAAAGATGTAAGAATCTTATGATAACTGCTGACACCACAATCACCGATTGTAAAAAATTACACCTCTGTTGACAAATAAATATGTATCAAACTCAACTCAAATACATTATGTGTGAACAAGTTACTAGACAGTAGGTTCTACTATCCACAAAGCACTTGTCTAATTCAATTAATTAGATGAATTCACCTAATTTGAAAACCAAAATAGGAAAAATACGATTGGTAGACAGTTAATGCTCTGAGACCATCCTACATCTAGGTTGACTAAAGCACCTGCAAATATGACACAATAATTTCCTGTTATCTTCCACTATATAAGGAGTTTAAAGTTTTCGTCCACCACCACCGTGTGTATGCGTGTGCATACAGTAGCTGCATGGGAATTTACATACACCAACAGTGTCCCTTTCACCCTCCGAAACAAATGGCCAAAGCACCGCCCATAAACTCCCGTAGGTAGCTCTGCGAACAACCAATATTATCTCCTATTTCAAGGAGAATTAGACCCTATCTCTTGTAAAACAGTATCGATATTGTTCCAGAAAATTATTGTATTATTATACAACACCACAAATTGTAGTTTTTCAGTTCACCAGATCTTCAAATATGTCAATGATATGCAAAGATAGTCATTGTATGTGAATGGAATGTACCAATCGCATTTGAAAGTCGTAAGAAATATATTAATGATATTCTAGCCTATCCTTGGGACCCTGAATGCTGAGCACCTCCTCTTACGAATCTGATGTACTTAATGGAAACGTTGTGAAGACTTACGGTCATGGAAACGTTAACGGTACCCATGGCGAAAGATCAAACTTCTGGTCTTCCACTTGTTTATGATAACTCAACTGTGGCCGTTGAGACTGTTGCAGCGGATACATTCATGGAAAAAGTTGGAACATTCATTGTTTTCAAAGTTGCCACATATATAACCAAATGCTGGTTTCCAATTTTAACACCAATAGGTTTAACAGGTAATCTACTTTCTGTCCTCGTTATGACAAAACCAAATAGTAGGAAAGTATCCACCTACATTTATATGGCAGCCCTAAGTATTAGTGATAATATACTGATGCTCATAGCTTTTGACACTTGGTTGGTTACTTCACTGCAATTGTACGAAAGACATCCTGTAGAGTGTAAAACTAAAGTATTCGTGGCTTTAATGAGCTTGCAGAATTTTACTTTCCAAGTTCTTGCCATGACCATTGATAAGTATATTGCAATAAAATGGCCTCACAAAGCGGCTACATACAGCACACCAAAAGAGCTAAATATACTGTAATATCTATATGGATCTTTGTTTTAATCTACAATATTCCACATACTTTTCTAACTGGAGTGATAGAACGTAGTTGTATTGCCTATTCCATTGTAGGGGTAATTACTAAAATCTATTCTTGGCTTACTTTTGTCATCAATGCAATAATTTCGTTCACCCTCCTGATTAACATGAACTATGTTATCGTCAAAACCGTGAGAAGCAGTCGGAAAATGTTTGTCGCCAACGACGCCCCGACCCTTGAGGATGCAAAACAAGATGTGAACAACCAATTGGCAACAAGAAGGGAAATAAAAATGAAAAGTGCTGAAAACCAACTGACTACTATGCTTTTGTTAGTAACAACCTTTTCTTGGTTTTACTGTTCCCAACATACGCAAGATACATTTACCTATCTTTTGTAAAGAGAAATACTCCATACAAATATGTCAGTTCAAAACTGTTTTATGAAATCAGTCTTGCTTTATATGGCACTAATAGTGGAATACTTTTTCTTGTATTGCATCAGTGGGCAAAAGTTCCGCAACGATTTGAAGGAAATAATATGCTGTGTCAGAATGTCTGGCCATGCTTCAAACGACAATTCAGACGATAAAATAAAGGAATCCAATATGCAATAACGAAAGGTGAATTTATTCCAATTTCTGCTAATTGTGATTAAAATCATCATGTAGACACTGATGTCTCTTCACTGTTCCTGAGTGTTCACGAAAAACAATTTTGTTTACATTCTTTTTGTGTGGGTGATCTCCATATGTGTTTTATTCATTCAGTGGAGTTCAATCTTATTCTGGTACATCTGCCTCAGTTTTTTAGTCGGTCAAATCTCCCATAATTTTCACTGATTCCAAATGTTCAGCATTCACTCAGTGTTTAACAACAGAAAAAAGATTGGTATCTCTAGAAATCATTTGCTAACAGTTTAGTAATACATAAGCATTTGATAGAGGAAAATCTGTCAAACATGACAAAAATGTCATCTTCAAATAATTTATGGTCAATGACAAGCATTTTGTTAAGATGAGATAAACATAAGTTTCTGAAAGCTGACCATAATGGAGTATGTTTCACAGTACACCAGATTTTTACTCAAATTAATTTGATGATCTTGGAGAGGAAACTTCTATGACCTTGTAACATGTTACCATATTTATTGATTAAGTTTCAGACAACTTCGATTTCAATTTGTCTGGAAAATGCTACTATCCTATGGTAGTTAAAATTCTTAAGATGACATTTCTATCATATGTTTCACAAAGTTTGTCCTCAATATATCATATATTTACCAATAAACCTGTGGCAAATGTTAAAAATTTTGTTCAACTTTTAAAATTTTCAATTTAACACAAAGTTATCAGATCTGCTAGTTCTGTCAGTATAAGATTGAGAACAAAATATCGGCTTGTAGGCTTTTTGCTGTCACCTTGCACTGACAACCTGATGCTTGTAAATCAATCCCTTGATGATATAATGTTCAAGAGTCATGCAAATTAGACACAACATTGCTGGGATATGGCATAAGTTCAATGTCTACTAAATAACACATGCCAACAACCCTTCTCTTAATAATTTGTACCTGAGAGGAACTTCAGACGGTTCCGACATTTACGATGGTTTAACAATGGGGATCTGTAAGGAAAAAAATATTATGAAGCATTCAAGAAAAGCTGAAATATTTAGCAAAAATTTGATTATATTTGGTGATTCGTAGTGAGTTACCTTTTTGGCTTAAGGAAAGGTTTTTGACTGAAATTTTCGGATTTTTTTTAAGTGAGTTGTATGCGAGATGAGATTGAACCCACGCAAAGTGAGAAAGAACCGAACATAAAATTGATGGAGGGGACCTTTGGCAGCCATTTTAGATCTAAATCGAATTTTTCTGAGATTAGATCTAGATCAAGATCTAATTTTTATCAGGGTAGATACATACCTTTTTTTCCAATTTTAGATCTAGATCTAAAGCTGTTTTTTCCAAGTTTAGATCTCGATGAGATTTAGTTTAGTATCAGTTTCGTTCTAGGACTAGATTTTTTAAGTTTAGATCTAGATCTAATTCTTATGAGTTTAAGTCATGCTCTAGACCTAATTTGTCCAAATTCAGATCTGAATCTGATTTATCTGAGTTTAGAACTAGATCTAGTTTTTTTCCAAGTTTAGACCTGGATCTAATTTCCTTTAATCTGGATTCAATCTCACCTCGTAGCCTAATGCAGACCACGAGTCATCAAAATGAAATTCTTCATTCCTTGATATTTTACATTGGTGTGGATAGATCAGCAGTGTAGAATAGTATTTTTGTAGTATAATGGGTTGCAATTTTAATTGTTTGTAATTGACACGTCTGTGTTTGATGATTAAAGTGGTTGTGACAGGTGTCACCTGAAAGCATCCAAACTTAAGGCTTAGACAATGGGGATTTGCCATAAAAAAGACTAGACATTGCAATGACACATTCCTGGCATGCCCAGGAAAGCCTTTAAATAGAGATGGTAAATTATGAGAAGTCAGTTCAAGATGTAACC
>JBCAUG010721399.1:0-12532 GCA_038406175.1 Haplosyllis leylae | reverse complement strand
TAGGTACCAGAGGTCCAGGAAAGCGTAGACCATACTCGACCGTATCTGAGTATTATTAGTACACCTAAAAGACCTCGCAGTTAATCTGTCAGACATTGTAGGTTAAAGTTGGTCTTTGATTGGACGAAATTCCTACTATTCATGCAATGTTTCTTGTTTGTCGTGACTAGAAAATAAACAATACTTGTTCATGTATTTCATTCATCTATTCAATTCAATATCATTGAGATTTGAGCCCACAATTTTTCTGACGTTTCAGGAAGACAAAGATGACAACATTATGAAGTGAAAATAGTAAACGGTAATGAGCAGCTTCAAATGGAAAACATATTCAATTTCCTCTACTGTACTACGTACCTGCACAATGTGAGAGTCAATTTCCAGGATTAAAGTAATGAAACTCCCAGAGTGTCATTGTATCATCCCAGTATCACATGTAATTTCCTATTCGAGGTTTTCACAAACGCACAACATTGGCAATAATGGCATTAATGCCAACTTTGTACTATCACACATGTACAATTTTCTTCTTTATTAAAACTAGATGGGGTTAGTAAATGTGAAAAAAGATATCAGTGGGCTTTGGAGAAATGTACCTTAAAGTTGGAGTCTTCATTAATCTTGTTCATTTTTAATGGCAGAGCCAATACAAAGTTGGCAATGTTGTCATTCTTCTATTGTGGGGAGTTTATGAAAACCTCGAATGAGGCTGCATGGGTACAATAGACGACGAGGTGAAGTTTCATACCTGTGTGTGAGTGACTTTTGGACAATGCGTCAGGAAATAAGTCAGTATTCGGGATGGTTCATTTTGGATGCTATTGAAATTATAGTTTGTAGTTAAGAGTTACAATGTCAAGTGTATTACTGTCGAGGTATGTATACCTTTGTTTCAAAAGAATTTCATCTACATATTTTCAAATATAATCATTAATTAGTTATGTATCAATAGAATATGGGTTTTTTGGAATGTCAAGAATTGTTAATGTAATGGCTGTCCCATTACATCAGGGAATATGATTCTTCTCCTTCCCCAATACATTATGGGATATTCTACTATGGTACCATGAAAGTGGTCAATAACTAATTCAGATGTTGTAAAGTTATTAACCACTTTCAGCACCTATGTGGATCTAACAAACTAGATAAGTATTTCCCCTTGTAACCTTGTACATATTAAATCTATCAGACTAATTTCTTCTAAAAAATCAATAAACTCTCATGACATCAGACGTTCGCCTGCTGGCTAAGTGTTAGGAGACAGATCAGAATGAGTTTATGTGTTGGTTGTTTGATCATATCTCTTGAACTGTGTAACTGATTTCAACACCACTTAGCAGCCTTATATAATACATTCCCAAGAACTTATAATCTACACCAGAATACTCTATGTTGCTTAGTTTTCCCCAAGAGCCCCATGAGTCTTCAAACTCCTTGGGACCCCTGGACCCTCAAAACTCTCTGAGCCCCTAGGCCCCTCTTACCACTGGAATTCCTGGGACCTCTAATGTTTCTGGGCTCTGGGCCCCCTGGATGCCTGGACCCACTGGGCCTCTGAAACCCTATGAACCCTGGACTCCCTGGACAATCTGGAACCCTGGACTCTCTGAGCCCTATGGACACTGGACCCCTTGGAATGCCCTGCGTTTCTGGACCCCTAGGTCCTGGGATCTAGACCTCATGCTTCCATGGGACCACTTGAGCTCATTCGCACACTGAAAGATGATTAATTGATCCCCCTCACCCATTTTGAATCCTTAATTACAACTAATCATAATGTAACAGTGTCCGCGGTGACAATAATGTTGTAAATTGGGCCTACTTATCAAAAAATAGTCAAAGGCTCTTATCCACCACATTCCCAAATCCTCTGGGACCCTACATCAACCACTAAGCTGATTCTAAACGAGTCAGTAATTAGTAGTGATCTCAGAAGTTGTGTCTTCTTGTTATTGTACAAGAAGACACAACAATTGGAGTACACCAAACTTTTCTATCGACAGGACTTGGCAGTATAATAAACAATGATACCCTGTCAATGAAATTCAAGAGGTAATTGAAATGCAAAATGCCATGAAGTTTAAAACACATATATAAAAAGATAGATGCGACTAACGGATATTGTTCATTTGAGTCAGGTCATTGACTATGTTCTCCCAAAGTCCCAAAATGAGGGCAAAACCCAAAACATAGATTGATTCTTATCAATGATTTTATCTTCAGATTTTCCTGGTTTCTTTGCTTTACTCTTCTCCTTTAATTAGAACGACACACATAATTATATCGAGTGTTTTGGGACAAACTGATTGGATGATTATTGCTTCCACACGAAGCTGATAAGAAATGATAAAAAGAGATAACAAGTTGTAACCCAGCAACATTGAAGCTTCCTCATATTCACCGATTTCTTCGCACCTTGTTCGTTCCTAACCTTTAAAAAACCCGAGAAGCAATTACAGTGGAATATCACCTGAATGGCCGATTTTTGGAAAGTGTGGCAAATTAGCAGCAGATTATTAAAAAACTTTTGACACCTTTCGCTATTCATCACAGAAGCAGTTTCTATCTTGAAAATTTCCCCCTGCTGATCTATTGTTCTACACAGGGAGACCATCAGAAAGTGACACCTGCCACGAAAATTGGCATCTTGAGTGCACTGACCTGGGTGCACTCAAAAGTGCACTTTTCTGAAAAATCAAAATCTGACAAAAAGTATCTGTGTGACACAACATTTCAGGGTAAAATGAAGCAAGAAGTGCATTGGAAATGACGAAAATGTGAAATTATCAATTATTTTTGGTAATTTTTACCTTGTTTTGGAGAAAGTTTCACAGCTAAAATTCCCAAATCCTGCATTATATCTGATTTTCAATGAATTTTTTCACATAGAAATCCTGGTTACAGAACTTAATCCTTTTACATACACACAGACAGGTATCCAGACAGTAGCCTTAAAAAAATTCAGACAGATTTTCCAAGTATTAGTATGTATTCCGTGGGGTTGAAGTTGCCTCATATTCCGAAAGTAATGCATGCGGTTAGGTGGCCAAGCAAGCAATGCAGTCCATGAAGGCCTGCTTGTCTGCTTGCTCTGTGTGACTCAGTGGTACTCTGTCCTATTGTCATGCTCTTTACTCCTCTGACTTTCTGGGTCATTCCCTGGTCCTTAAAAGGCAAATTGGCCATTCCGTCAATACAGTACTATGAGTAAGGACCCCCTTAGCACTCTTATTCAGTGCTGAGTGATTTTGAACATTTCTCAAGAAAAGTGAATTTTGTAGGCTCTTGGTCCATAGTTGCTCAAGGTGTCCAAAGTTTTAAAATCAGTTAAACAACACACAGATCATCTTTTCAACAAAATAATTTATTCTCGGGCCTAAAGGCCCTCGAACAAATTATTTTCGTTGAAAAGATTCCTGCTAGTTGTTTAACTATCACATAAATTCAATGCAATTAATCCATCCCAGAAATTTGGATAAATTTGGAAAAAGAAATTCCACCTTATTTATTCATTCATGTTTCATATGACCATTTTCAGGAAAAGAGGTTTAGACTTTGAGAAATGGAAAATGTATGAGTCCTTATTCCGGTCCTAATTTGCCATATTAGATGTTGGTTCAGTAAAAACATTGTCGGAACTGAACAGCACGGAAGGTGTCCCAAATTTCTTCGATTTCTCTTGAAGGAGCAATAAAATTCAAGCCGTTTTCATCGTTTGACTGTGTGTGGAGAGCAGTCTGTGTTTGCAGAGTTCACCATAAGCAGAAAGGATGAGGTTATTAGTCACCAACAAGTCAATTCTCTTACATAATATTCAAAGATATAAAACTAGCAATTTAATTAACCTGTTTATGTGGGATTTAGTTGGTCTAATGTTATGGAATTCTTCTAAAGACGTTTTTGAGTATCCGAGTCTGACAGGACTTTCGTTTTAATTTGTCAATGGCTTCGGAATAACTTCACAGAACAACAGGAACTTTGACCATTATAACAAACCAACTGTATTATTCGTCTCGCTTCTTTCGTGGTCCGTCCATGTTGTCACTACACATTACGTTGCAAATTATTGGAAATAATCCACTTTGTGCACAATAATTGGAACACAAACAAAGATAACGGGGACTGAAAGTAAATATTCCGTGTTTTTTGTGACTTGTAATTTAAAGGCGATTGGGATATGGTGACAGGGAAGGAAACACCTGAAGCGGTGGATTCCAATAGGAATCATTCATCATCATCTGATACTCATGAGCAAGATCTATACCACAAATATGACGTCGTGTCGTGGAACAGCCTATCGTGGCGTCACATTCGCATATCGCACATTGATCCTCAAAACTTTAAGCGCTAACTCGGTGGAGTGGTATTGAAATCTAAACAATAAGGTGGTTCCATTGCTGTCCGCTAAGAAAACATTGGTCTGACAAGCAAGGAAGAATACGATGAGCTAACAATAACAATGATCTGTTATTTGAATTCTCTCATCAAAAGAAACATTGTTTCAGTATACATTTGAAGAAGAAAAGTTTTTGTAAAGGCGAACGCATCAAAAGGAAATTTTTCCTCAACTTTAGGATATCATCTGCAGAGAACCAACAGTAAAGTGAAGCTGTTTTTTGCTTGAATCTAAAACGGAATTGAAAAGTGAGCGCGGAGAAGCATCGTGATGCTGTTGTTTTGTGGAATGTGTGACACAAAATCCAGAGCAGTACAAAAAGTAACAAGTAACATGAGTTTGTCCGGGTAGAACTAATGGAGACTCTTTTTCACCAAAGCCGAATGGAATATTTTGAGTAGATTTTAATCTAACTTCATTTCTCATTGAGCAACAATGGAAAACAGAACTGCAGGAAATAGTGTGTCGTTGTTATCATCAATATCAAACAGTACAACGGAAATTGAAACAACAGCGAACGAAACGTACAGCGTGTCATCGCTACACGATGGTTCATCGGACGGGACGTACACACATGAGACGATCATTTATATTATCATCGGAATCGTGGGCGCACTCGGCAATGGTTTCGTGATACTTGTCATGGTGTCTTCGAAAGAAGTTCGAAAGAAAATTCCGAACATACTCATCATACACCAAAGTATAATTGACGCCTTTACGTCCATATTGTTCATACTAACCTCGGCTAATACGTATGATAATAAAGGAGACCATTATGGATTGGTAGGAGAACTATACTGTAGAATCTGGGCAATGAAAGTTCCATTGTGGAGCGCATTTATGGTGTCGACTTACAACTTGCTGATATTAACCATAGAGAGGTACATTGAAATAGTACATCCACTATTTCATAAGGTTTCCTTTGGGAGAGTGCACTTGTTTACGGCGATGGTTCTTGTCTGGATTATTGGTTTCGCTTACAATTTCCTGTTAACAGGATTGACTTCCGGCACAACTTCCGGTTCATGCGATCTTATGACAAACTGGCCGAGTGAGTTCGCAAGGAAAGCAATGGGCGTGCTCACCTTTGTTCTACAATATTTCGTGCCATTACTCGTCATGATCTTCTGCTACTCCAGGATCGCTTGGATACTCAAAACCAAAGCAACAAAAGTTGTTCCCATTAGCAACCTCAACGCCTCCGATTCTGCTGCTCAATCACAAACCCCAAACGTCGTTATCAGAACGACGTTGATGTCCAAGGCGCGACGTAACGTCATAAAGACGTTGTTTATCGTCTGCATATGTTTCGTTGCCTGTTGGACGTGGAACCAGGTTTTTTTCCTTCTGTACAACACAGGCTACGAAGTCAGTTTCTCCTCGGGATTCTATCACTTCACGGTCTACGCAGCTTTCATTAATTCCTGTGTAAATCCATTTATTTACATTGTACAGTTAACCAGCTTCAGAAATGCAGTGAGATTAATATTTGGATGTTCTACAACTTCAATGGTGTTTGAATCAAGCACTGTAAATAAAATACATGTTTCACTGAGTAATCCGTAATGACCGTAAACAACATTTCAGTGAAACTTCACACTCATCATGTACCCACAGGCCACACACTGGGTGCTATTGGAGTTTTTAGCAATTGGGAATTTCCACCAGGTTCTTCGAATTAGACGTCTGAAAAGAACAGTCTTCTTCTTCCTTTTAAGAGTTTGCCTTTTATTCTATTGAGATCTAATCAATGCAATTTCAATGCATCAAATGTAATCAAGTGTTATGATAGATTCAACGTGCAATTGAAATCCACACCTAACTGAATCTGACACCTCGCGAAAAACAAACACAAAAGATCTTCATTTTGGTCTACTGGATATCATAGATGTAGATTTTATTCATAACTAAGATTCCAAACATCTTGAATATTTTGTTGATATACTCTGATCTGACAAATCCTGGTAATTCATTGTAGATTTAAAATTCCTATGACTTATATATTTGTGAATCCACAATGTGTCATACTATTCATAACTTTATAAATTGCAAGGTTGCACAAAATTGTTCAATGTTGTGAATTGCATGTATTTTTAAAATTAAGAACAAACAAGATTCATTCGGACGCGGCACTGCTTCAGCGAAAAGCTGGAGAAAATGATAAGAAAAAGAACATTGCTCAATTGTAGCCAAGAAAAGAAACCATGGGAGCACCCATTTCGCCAGAAACGTGTAGACGGTACAGCTGATCGACTTTTTCAGATTCTTCAAGAGATCCTAAACCTGTTGGAAAATATAATCTTATTAGAATAGCATTATTTTTGTCTCTAAATGCCTTGAAAAGAAGATAAAATAAAAATACACATTAGATATTGAAGAGCAGATCACAAACAACAAATGTAAACTAAACATGCACGAAACAAAATTGTCGTTTCTATTGCCGTAACTCATCTCGCACTAACAAGGAAAATCCTAATTGAGGTTTTCACAAATGAACAACATTGACTATAGTGGCAATATTACCATTTGTGTGTTCCCATTCATTTGGAGTTTCCTTCTTCTTTCTATTCATATTGTATTGGTAAATGCAATATTAGATATCACTGGGTACAAGAGGATTACATTTCAAGATTGGATACTTTGGTGGTCCAGTAAATTTCAAATGGCACAGCTAAAACACAAATGGCAATATTGGCATTCTTGCATTGTGGAGGGTTTGTGAAAACTTGGAATGCCCTCACACTGAGCTTAAAAGAATAAACGGGTTTTCACCCAAACAAAACCTGTGACAAATCTTGCTCTAACAAATTAGACGATCTTTAATTTCAGACGATCACTGCATATCAAAGTATCTGATTTGAAAATGCAATTGTTAATTGCTTGGTGACATTTCGAAAAGCTACAAAGAAGACATAAAAGTACCGCAAATTCTTATACAAAAAATACCGGAATTCCAAGGATATATTTGCGTTAAATGTAGTTGTGCTACATTTCATTTTTACATGTTTAAAATGAGAATAAATTATGAAGACGACAATGTGGATGTAAAATATTCAGCCGTTTATTGCAAGATATTCAGGATTTACATTAATTATATTATAAAAGAAATTGCTAATGCTACATGAAAGGCACCACACCAATTTTGTGGTAAAATCATACTCAGAATTTACAGGAATCTGTTTACAAATTACACATATTCGAGTACTTCCATTTTAAAAGTGCATTGCAAATTTATTAAAATTGAAAATTTTGTTCTACCAGTTTGTTACTTAAATGCTGCCCATATTTGAACAGAGGACACTGTCGGTAAATTGTTTTGGAATTATTAGATTTTTCTTCACCGTGTATTTAGTCTTTGACTCGAACTGGCAAAATCGAGGTTTTTCTAATGAGATTCTGTAGAATTCTACAGAATTTAAAATAAAAATTTGTAAAAAGTGGTATTTGAATCCACTACCTCCTGCTTGAGAGTTAGAAGTGCTAGCAGGGCGCCACAGAGACACATGTAACAGGGACATTTAAATTATCCTAATTCATGCTTCAGTGATTTACAACATTCTATAGAATTCCATAGAATTCTACAGAATGCATCTTCATAAGGAAAAACTCGAAAGAGATGTCTATTTTTCAGCCAGACGAGAATTTTCATGTTTTTAACTAAACGAAAAATACCATTTCTTCCTAATGGTAAAATCTTATGCATGCAACAAAATTCACTGTTGATTTTCGTCAAAATACCCATATCCCCAGCAATCTTTTTTCCATTCCGTTTCTTCCTTTCCTAATCAAGCCTATTTGTGCGTTGTTATCGTCGAGTTTATCTCGTCGGCTGATGACATGACGACTGAAGCCATTCTCCAGCGGTTGACGTCAGCAGCCTCCATGAGGCATGTGTGGAAATAAAAACTTCGAGATTATTCGAAAATCCGTGTTTTTTTTTCAATTGAGCGTTTGGTATTAATTTTGATTGAGATTACAGACTTTGTGATTTATTGTATTATTACCATCCGCGTGTGCAGATAAGTAATAATTTCAGTTGGGTCTGTCTGTTTGTCTGTGTGTCTGTCTGTATATCTGTGTCTGTCTGTTCAGGCTATCACTTTTGAATCACTATAGTTAGGAACTTCATTTTTGGTATACGCATATATCTTGACCATATCTAGGTCAAGTTTGAGTATCAAGGTCATTGGGTCAAGGTCAAATTTTAAAATTACATATTTTACCTAACCTTTACTTCTGTGCTTCTATTTCATTTCATTTCAACTTACTTAAAAGTCAAAGTCATTTAAAGGTCAAGGTCAAAGTTTACAGAATATCAATGTCAAGTGAAAGGGGTCAATTCTCTGTCTATTGTAAATGTTTTAGTGATTTATATGCTACATGGATGGTATGCCTTCAACTGAAAGGCATTCTTGTCTTTGTGATATTTTTGTTGTATTTTTATTGATAGACTTAATTTTGTACCGAGGATTTGTTAAACTGTACTCTACACTCCATAGAAGATTATACGAATTCATAGAACAAACTAACTAATTGCGTTTTAATTGCAAGCGAAGCGCGGTGGAACCAATTTGGTCTTTAAAAGTTATCTATCTAATCATGAGTAGCAATTATCGCAATATGTACCTTGGCAATTAGGAAATAGGCTATGTTGTCTCACGCATTATTGTAATTTTTGCGAATAGTGTCGGTGTAGATGATTTTCCAGTTGTATTTGCGATCATTGCAAGGAAACATTGACAAAAATATTCACCACTGACCAAAACTGCGGTAGATAACCACTCCATTGCTCTATCCATTCAACCACTCACAGTCGCTTACCTTGAGGAGACACCACTATCACGCATCACTGGCTTTTGTCAAATTGACCTAATTGGCTCAATTATTAGATAAAAAAGACATGATTTAGGGAAGGCTAGGCGGTCCTAGTTGGGACATAAAACAAATAAGTAATTCATTACTTTTAAAAACACACAAGCAACAACGTTAATATTTTGGAGTGAAAGAGCTTTACAATCTGGTGTATTGGGCGATGTGGGTGATGTGGACAATGGGCAACCTGCAACGTTGTCGCTGGGCAAAGTGGACACTGTGGATGTGACGATGGGTAATGTGACAATTCATACACACATTCAGGAACTTTGATGAGCGGTTATGTTATAGTTACGATGTCGTGTATTGCCTGAACAAATTTAACCACCTTATGAATTATATTAAATCTCATTTCTTTCCTAAGATAACGAATACATGGCCGATTACACACACGAGGACACAGTGAGGTTGTTTTCATGGAAAAACAAAGTAAAATTAACGGGAACATTTACACACAGACGTAAACACTATCAAACCCTTACATTTTGTAACAGCGAGCAGAAGGACTATCGATAAGGATTCAAGGAAATCAAGAACAAAGCAGGAAGATAATAGTTATTGTTCTTATCTCTCCGATACCGGTGAAGTCTTTTGAATAAGGAGTTGTATACACTGAGCGAAATAGATCATGTTAGTAATGTTATCAGAAATCAGAAAGTAACAATGACATATTGTTTTCTCAAAAGGCGAAGGCTGAAACGGCAGTGACCTTTACTGTTGATCAGTTTTGGCATTGTCAATACTTTACCCATTTCTTTGTGACATTTTTCTCGTGTTTATATTGTTCAGTGTGAATGAGCCTTAAGAGAAACAATTGCGCAGGTGCGTTATTATCCAAGGTTAAATATATCCGCATTTGTGTTCCGTTTCTATCCGTATCCGTTTTGTTTTTTGACTTTCTGGATGTCTACCATTTGTTCAGTACAAGCTAAGTAGCATTAAAAGCCTAAACAAACTTTGTGTGATCCAAATACAAATGTTTCAACTCCTTGAAAGCCTCTTAAGTTGTCACAAGCTTGAAACATTTTTTGGGAATATCCATTTCAGACCATTCAGATGACATTCAACTCGTGCTTCATATCGGCAAAGTAATGTGTTCAAACGAGTTTTTCACAAACACACAGAATTGGCAAATGTTGCCAATGCTGGTATAAGAGGTTTTACCACATGAAAACAAATAATACAGCATTAAAATGTTACCCAGTGAGTATTGAACCTGGGACCTCAGTCATTAAGGTCTAATGGTCTGCTCTATGAGCTATACAGGAATGTGTTACTTGGGAAATAATTAAATTGTCTTTTATTCCTGCACCACTTCAATCTTTGACTTAGATGATTTAGTCAGAATCAATGGAACATTTCCATACAAAGATCTAAGATCTCCCAAGTAAGACATACCTCAATAGCTCAGAGAGGAGAGCATCAGATCCAAATGGCTGAGGTACCAAGTTCAATACTCCTGAGCAAAACATTTTGTTGCTAGATTTTTTATGCTTTCACAAAGAAAAGCCTGTGATGCCAATATTGCCAATTTCGACTATTTTGTGAAAAACTTGAATGTAAAATTCTGAAAAAGCCCTAAAAGATTCATCGTTGACATTTCCAACTCAAGTGAATCAGGATTCCGCCTCAGATCGACGTTTGGATAAAATCTCAACATCTAGGAAATGGAAAATATTTTTCCCTCATTTTGGGATCTGCTTGCATTTTCTTTTCATGCAGGAAGAATATGTTGATTTTGTTACGAGGGGTTTCGGAGAAGGAAAGAGCTGAGATTAACTATGTTATCCTGTTTCAAAGAAGTTTTTCACCATGGTAATTCAAGTTTCGGGTCCTTTGATCCTGAACAATTGGGTTTATCTACAGTGTTTCGTTCTTGAGATACTTTTGAAATAAATTCCAGTATTAATTTCATCTTGCGTAAAAATTGACTTGAATGCAAATGGTTCCCATAGATGCAGTGTTGGTGCTCGTCAGTAAAACACAGGTAAATCCTGTGAAGGGCGGAAAGAAAGTGACAAATTATCGGAGACTGTGTGTCGGTATCCTTCAACATCGTTACTTTGTTTGGATTACAAGGTATTACAGGTATTATATAAATGAAATTTCCTACCAAAAGAAAAAGGCCTGTATTACTTTCAGTACATTAATTCTTAGGTTTCAGGATTTCCAAGTGTAATTTGATTTGTTTTTCTTTTGGCACGATCGCTATATCACGTTTTAGAGTTCTTTTCAACTTTGCCTAAAAGCGTGGGGAACAAATTCGAGACGCACTTAAGACACAAGAGCTTATCGGGAAGAAATCTAGAACATGGGTAATCACAAGACAAAGTAGATTGTGTTTTTATCATAAAACACGAACTTAGTGCATGTCACGTCCTGACATTTCACATTGCTACAGTCTTTTGTTCCTTTTATTGCTTTTGTCTTTTCCTCCCACTCAAGATCTCACGTATAATTTGTGATAAATACCGATCAAACAATATTTGTGTTGCATCTTCCGTTTTTGGTCTTCGAATACTGGAAATCCTTCTTTTAAGAACAAATCAGATTCTTTTCTCGGCTGATATTTGTGAAACGGTTGGTTTTGGTCAGTTACTCTAAATATAAATTACTTGGGAAAACGTTCGTAAAAAAGGGCGCTTATCTTGACTTAACTAGTGAATAAAAAGCTAAAAGGATTAAAAATATGATTACAAAAGGCATGTGACCCTACCACACAGTAGTGCAGTATGTCAGTGTCACATTGTATTCAACTGTACACATCTTGAAATCAAAGTAGTTTACTGCCCTATTGTCACAGACAAAATTACCATTACTAGAAATGATTGCACTTACGGCCATCCAATCATTGGCACGGTTGCTAATTCACAATGCTATTTTGTTCATTGACACCTGAACAACGCTTGGTACAACAAAGGTCATTGGCTAACTGAGCAGCCATATTTGGTGATGATTGCTAGTAATGATTCTGAGCAATTTAAATGTTTGAAGAAAAACAGTCTCTGACACCCCAGAGATACATGGATATTATTCAATATTTTCAAATTAAATCTACATGTATTTCAACATATTCGTAAAAGGTAAGACACCGAGACTATACATTATATTTAACTTTGAAATAATCGCTTTAATGTTGCTTAATCTGTCTTTCAGATATCGATCTAGATTAGAGAGAGCGTATTCATGTTTCTCTTTTTGTCTAAGAATTGTAATCTTTGCCTTCTCACGAGATTCTTAGAGGCAATTCTTCTCCTTCCATCA
>JBCAUG010721388.1:0-12536 GCA_038406175.1 Haplosyllis leylae | reverse complement strand
CAAGTTCTGCATGCTACCACTGAGCTAATTCCCCAATTTGCTGGAAGTCTCAGCCCTTTAGATCCTTATGTAGTCATCCTCTATTGATTCTTGCAATAAAATATAATATTCATGTATGAAATCGAGGTAATTTTGATAGGTGGAAAGAAAGAACACAATACAACGGTTGAATGCATCACTGAGCACATGTATTTTACTCAAAGTCATCTGTAAGGTTACCAGATCTCTCTTTAATATTCACACCATGGCCATCTGTGTTTATATCAATAGCAAACCACGCAGAAGCAGATGTAGAATTTCTTACCTTGGAGACCACTAGCCCCCAGACGAAGACCATACCTGTGTACTGTTAAATTACCAGGGGTCCTAACAATTAAATTAAGAAGATGCTCTTTGGAAAAGTTGTCTTTGGAAAAAAGATAAATAATGGCATTGCGGCCATTCTCGTGATGTCATAGTTCCTATTGTAACTGACCACGTATGTAATACCAGGAAAGGCAATCCAGGTTTTCTGTTTCTGTTTTTTTTTAATTTGCCAAATTATTTAATTTCTACTTGTATTACATTTGTAGGGATATTTGTAGCAAAATAATTTAACAAATTCAACAAATTTAAGATGCAATTTTAAAACAGGACAAGAAAGTCCTCCTGCATGACACAAGACATATACAGCCTGTGGCTTAGCATCAATAACTCTCCAGCCAGCTGTCCTGTGGGGCTACCCCCTGTTCTGTCCAGGGGTGGGGACTACCCCTGTCCTGACTGGGATACTCCATCTTCCCCCAGGCAGGATCTGGGACAGGACTAGTGACAAGACTATGGGGCACCCCCTGTAAAGGACATGGAATCACAGGCTAGGAAGGGACCTGGAACCAGAGACTGGTGTACCCCCAAGAAGGCATGAGACCAGGTGCTAGTAAGGAATCTGGGACCAGAAACTGGGGTAACCCCCTGTGGACAGACACACACCTGTGAAAACAGTGCCTTCTTGCCCTACACAGGCAGTAAAAACCCAAATGTTTTCATCACAGGAAGAGGGGAGGGGCATGCCAGACCATTGGCCATGTGAACCATCCCTCTCAACCATGAGCCATCACACCTCTAGGACTGGTCTATTATAATTACTAAGTCTAGGATGAAGGGGGGCATGGTCAGTATGCCTGTGAATGTTAATGTAAGGTCGGTCAGTATGCCTCTCAATGTTAATGTGAGGTTGGTCACTATGCCTCACAATGTTAATGTGATGTTAGTCAGTATGCCTGTCAATGTTAATGTGATGTTGGTCAGTATGTCTCACAATGTTAATGTGATGTTGGTCAGTATGCCTCTCAATGTTAATGTGATGTCAGTCAGTATGCCTGTCAATGTTAATGTGATGTTGGTCAGTATGTCTGTCAATGTCAATGTGAGATCAGTCAGTATGCCTGTCAATGTTAATGTGGGGTCTTTCCTGTTTCCGTTGGTGCTCAACCCATTGGTATCTTTGTTAGAAATGTCAATTTTGTATTATTTTAAAAAAAATCACTTTTAAGCAAAGAGTTTTTCAGTCGGTAAAATGTTCTTCTGTTGTGCCAAAGATTTGGTGACTCATAGTCTAATAAATTTTTTTAAACATACCCATGGTGCCAAAAATTACTTGTAGTCTCCTGATATAATGGAAAATGCAGGTTTTTCCGTGATGGATACTACCCGAACTTGACCCATTTTGGTTGCATGAAAGACTTAGAACTTCAAATGTCCATCATTGTTCCTCTTTGGTTACCTCTGGCTGGTACTGGCAACCACGTTGTAAGTGGGTGATAATAGGTGATATTGAAGTTTTGGATTCCTTTTACTTGCAGCTATAATCTCAGATCAAAGATAGAACATGGTTTAACAATACCAATATGAGCAAGCAAGTGAAATTCTGTCATTCTTTGATATTGTTAAGTGAATTTAAACTTGTCAAAGGAAATAAAGACAAAAGTGACCATCAATGTGACTTACGCTACTTTTAAACAACATCTGGGTCAAATTCTTTTGTTCTAAGTGTACATTATTTGCCCGTAATGGACACTTTTCACCAATAAGTGTCCTTTATTTTGCTCAATAATGTACAGTTATTTAAATAATGGATACTTACTGGGACCCAGACAGCATAATTGCTTCATTTGCATCTGAATACAACTCCATTCAAGCAGTCGCGATCGCGCTAAAACTGCAACAAAATTTTCAAACATACATTTTGATACTTTTTACACAGAAATCAAAAGAGCACCCAACTAAATAAATATATCATGACATGGAGGACAGTATTAACTTCGTTTTAGTCTGTATAGGCCACTGCACAAACAGTTGTAAAAGGCCTTAAAATCAGATTTAAAAGTTTAGGAAAAATTCGCAAAAATTTTCACCTCATTACCAGCCTCATTTTGATCTCTCTCTGAGCTAATAGGAAGGCTCCAATCCAGTCATGTGACAACAACAACAAAACTTCAAGAAGAAGGCCACTGTGCGATTTCGTAATTTTATCAATTGTTTGCAACCAAATTTCAGTCACTTCTAATGGGATTTTGAACCCAGGAATGTCATATAAATACTACTTACATATCGCCACAGAGTATGCCATGGAGTTTGAAAAGATTCCTCGTGTTGTTACCACAAAATTACAAAACAATCCGATCTAGATCTAGATCCCAAAATGTCAGCCATGAAGGTGCATGTGTTCACTGCGAAATTCATTCAAGAAATGACTCGCTCGCAAGGCAAAAAACACGTGGCAGGCACTGACTACAGCCTATTCAGACCCACTGAAGCATTCACGCAAAGGTGGACCCCAATGACCAAGTGCATGTAAGCTACCTATTCAGCCATTGTTATTCTAATTGAAAGGTCTAGATGTTCATTTGACCCAGATGTTGTTTAAGATGGATAATACACCTCGCAAGTGTACATTATTGCAATAATAGCCTCAACTATGCCTTGGCCATTATTTTTCAATAATGTACACTTTCTCGGGCATTATCCTAATCATAATTTGTGTTGTTTTCAGCATAAGAATACTACAGAGAAACAAAAAACTGTGCTTCTAATCTCTGTCATTTATTCTACATTTCTACGTTCTAATATTTCCTGAAGTGGAGCTGCAGGAAGCACGTGTGATTTGAGAAGGCAGCAATAATCGAAATGATTACGTTATGAAAGTTCCAGTGTATAAGAGCTAATTATTTACTGGAAAAGGACACAGTTAAAGGACAGTTAAAGGACACAGTATTTTGAAAAATATTGGAGGAAAATGCGTTAATAGGAGTATATCGCGTCCACACAATGTATCACTACATCATTAAGATTTAAAATGCGATGTCTGTGAAATATTTCGAGTCAGAGCAACCAGAATCATGTCACTACGTGAATAACTTTCAGAGGAATAGTTTTTTCATGCATCTTCCTCTTTTTCAATTTTACCGACCATGTATGTAATACGAGGAAAGGTAATGTTTTCATCCGTATCTATATGTACACAGAAGGAGGGGGGTCCCTATACCATGATGCACTATTATGACAGGTAGGGGACCAACAGCCCTAGCTCCAGATTTATTACCCTTCCTCTTCACTAGGACAGGCACAGGACCCCAGAAAGAACCAACCATGAAGGAGGCTCAACCCCCTTTTCAGTGAAAAGGACCATGCAGGAAGGAGGCTAAATCCTTTCAGCAGGAAGCAGGCTTCCGGTGGGAAGGTCTAGGCAGGAAGGAGACAACCCAGCAGGAGGATCAAAGATGGAGGTAGAGTGGTTGGAGTGCCTTGGAATGTTAATGGAATGCTATCTTGTTTGTCAAAGATTTCGTTGACTCAAATAAATGAAAACAAACTGTCAGTAATCAAGGCAAAATATATGAAAATGAACGTGACACTTTTTTTAAATCAGTATTTATCTCAAAACATATTTGAATAATTGCTTTGCACTATTTGTGATGGCACAATTAAGCCACTGAAGTGTTAAAAGAGATTATTTTACAATCATGACGTTTATCCTTCATTAAATGCACATAATGACTTGGAAGGACTTGCGCTTCAATGTGAATTGAAGTTCATTGACTAGAAACTGTCCTATACTTTTGACGACTTAGTCCTTCACGAGTTTACTGGTCAAAAGACCAATAGATCTCGTTTTTAACATTTTGTACTTGTGCCGAGCCGGAGTGGCCGAATTGTTTACAGCGCTGTGCTTGCTGCACGGACAGTCGTGGGTTTGAGCCCCAAACCTCCACCAATGCTTGCGGACACATCCACAGGTACATGGGTCAAAAAGGCTTGGCTGCCATGCTGACCTCCATACAGTTGGCAAGTGTGGCACCAGAGGTGAATCTGGGGAATCCATCATGTGTAGGTGAGGACGCACACAAGCAAGGGATCCACCATATCTTTGAAACCCAGGGCAGACATCACCAGAAGTCCAAAACAGGAGTATCAGTGGCCCCACGAAAGGGACTTATGTCCCCCAAAAATTTTAAAAAAAACATTTTGTACAAACAGTGTGAGCAAATAATCCTTAAAGCCTCTACACATGAAGTGTCAACGAATGCACAGCAACCAATGTCGTAATCATATTGATGTCTTGAATGGATTCAGGAACCATTCAGTTGCGACGGCATTGGTAAGGGCACAGTTTACTTTTCCCTAAATGAAGACCTTCTGTAGATTCCACAATATTAAAAGAAAACAAAAGGCCAAGTGGGAATTGAACCAAGGGCCTCTGATTTTCATGTTCTACATGCTACTGTCTGAGCTAATTCTCCATTTGCTGGAATTCTCAAACATTTAGATCCTTATATATCCATACTCTATTGATTCTTAGACTTTTTGGAATCAATAGAGCATGGCTATATAAGGACCTAAAGGTCTAAGCCTTCCAGGAAATGGGGAATTATCTCAGACACTAGCATACAGGACATGAACGTCAGGGGCCCCAGGTTCAGTTCTCACTTTTGGGTAACATTTGCTACTGGATTTTCTTTTGGTTTCTTGTGATTCTGTAGAATTCTATAGAATGCATCTCCATTTAGGGAAAACTGAAGTGTATCACTTCATGCTATTGCAGTCGTTGAGGATCCGTGTTGTGTCAGAAAGAGAACCATGAATCCAATTAAACTTGTCTTTCAGAAAAACACGACGTAATTTCCAGAGGCTTTTTGTGAACGTTTCGGAAGTTGGAAATTCTAAAATACATTCTTCAATTTGTTATATAATATGTACAAAATATGAATCCTAAATATCGACTTATGAAAAGTGTATGTGGAGTTACAAGTAAAGCATTTTGTTGTACGGCACTTCATCTTTCTTCATTCCCTTTTCGTATCAAAAAGGCAAAGACGCGAACACTTTGCTCCTTTCTCTTTGGAAGCAAATTGTCTGACTGAGCAACTTTGGGTAAATAGCCTACCTTGGAAAACCTTGGATAGTTAAAAATAAAAGAAAATTAAAGAAAAATCACAAGCTAGATTCAAACTGTAATATCTGACACAGACATATTTCTCACAGATCAGTATTTAAAAGATATATATGCTTATCAAGGGACACAGTTGAGTTTTTCCTAAAAGGAGATGCATTGTGTAGATTTCTCCAGACTAACACATATCCCCAATGGAAATTGAACATCTAAAGGTCTGAGCCTTCCAAGCATAAATACTAAAAATGTAAGTCAATAATTTTTATATATGATTTCTTTAAGAGATAATTGATACAACAAAAAGCTTCAAACTGTAGGGAAGAATTAACGCATGTACATTTTTTTGAAAGATAGATCTAGCTAGTTGATGAAAAGATTAAATTCAAGCTTTTTTGGAAGAATGATTACTTTTCACTGGATTACATAACAACAAAAGAAAGACTAAAGAATAATTGTACGCATGCCTCACCTGATGTCAAGGGGATAAAGAACATGTAAAAATTACATTTGTGTCGTAGTGTACCTATATATGTTAAAAGCATGCAGACTTTGCAAAATGAAATAAGATCACGTTTTGTGGTCAAATATCATTACTTGGAAGTAATGATATGCCTTTGCTACAATGTCTTTGTATCATGCTTTCTTTAGATCTATGTATCACGAAACCATGTGTTAGTGTGGTGAAATGGAATTACACTGGACTACAATCCAGTTACTCCAAATCCACACAACACTCTGTAATGATCAGAGTCTGAATTATTTTTGGGATGTTGTTGAAAAGGAAAATAGTTACACTATAACTTGTGATAACTAAAATGTGACTTTTAATTTAGAATCCATTTCGTCCTTATCACGAACTGGGTTATATCTTTCAGAAGAGTACAGTGCTGTTCATGTCTTAATAATCCTAACCAGATGAATCCCAATATGATGACGTGACTTAGGAGATTTCTACTATATTGGGAAGCGGATTTTCTGTGTTAGTTGGTTCCATGACAGTCAATAACACTTGCTTTGACGTCATTCCCTTGTTTCTGAGAACATAAAAAAGTCTTGCATGGAAATTTACTTTGCCAAAATGTTCAGGTGTAAACTGGAAGCTACAGAATTGTATTTACGAGCTTGAATAAGAGAAATAAACTAATTGATTGATGTCAACGGAGACAGGTGTTGGTATAACCCGGGAACTGCTTTTCAATTTCAATTCACACAGGGTAAGGGCAGGGATACTGGATCCCACACACCAGACACTCAATTAAATATTGGTTAATTTAATCCTCCTGAAATTACCATACGAATGTGAATTTGGAGTCTTTCATCATGGGAGAGAGCTAAATATGTAGTAAACCCATGAATTTCCATCATGAGGATCGTAAACAATAGATAAAAAATAAAAAGATTTCCAGGTACAGACACTTCTTAGGAGGGACACACCCTGATGGTCAAACCCTGATTTTTGGCCTGTATCAATGTAGAATAAAATGGCCTTGCCATGTAGTCTTAAGAGCTATTCACGCCAAGTGTCAGTGGCAGCAGAAGCAGCAGCGTTGATACTAGCGTTGACGCTTGGAAGGAGTCATTTTCAAATGTCAGTGTCACTCTGTCTGAAAAAACCAATTGAAATCAACGTATTCCTCCCCAAGCATCAAAGATGACGCTTGGTGTGAACACAGCCTTATATTCTTTGGCTAATTGCTGACGTCAGCAATGATACTTCCTACGTTCTATTCACATCCAACCAATCTTCATTAGACCCAATTGTATATTCCTCTTCTTCTTAGTCTGGTAATTTGCATGGGCACAAATTTGATTTTCTGACGTATTTTCCGAAGCTTAAAGGCAGAACTCTCTTTTTTCCCATTAAGATGAGCAGCTTCAGTCAAAAATCGGCAGTGCTTTCTGAATTACAAAGATAAAATTATGAATCTCCATCAAGAGAACAGAGATCAAGGAATGATGCCCATTTCCATTTCTTGTCATGTCTACTCTACAGAATACAGACATGTTGGGAGAGATAATCAATGCATTTCTTGGATAAGTGTTCTTACGGCGAGACGATGATCAAAGAGATCTTACTATCCCCACAAGTGCTTAAACCCCATGTTCACACAACTTTGGTTTGATTCCGGAAAAGTACCGTTCATATCTCAATAATTCTAACTAAGTTCCACTTTTGTTCTTTACAAACTGATGGAATAAATGAAGGACACGTCCACATTTAAGGGCTTGAAGGAAACCAGTGGCATGTTCCAAGTCGGCATTCATTGTAGATCAAAGTTGTGCAGGTAACTAGAAACACCACAGATAACTCTTCTCGAGTATCATTTAAACTTTCCTGACTTTTCAAAAAGCTATGTGTGTGGGCTGTCTTCTTAATAGTGTCTTTCCCTCAAACATAACAGGGCTCGGCTCTTCTCATGCTATCTTATTCGAGAAGGCACCAAACACTTTGACATCAAGTAAAGTTTAAAAGTTGTAAGTTAGAATAGAGTATTTGATACTCTATATGACTGGAAATCTGTCTCAAACGACTTACTTCTCCATTATCCGAGCTGTTGCTACATATACCGCGTTATAAATTCTGAAATAATCTATCACGATGCTCAACCTAAACTTTACGCAACGTGCCTTATTATCCTTAGATTGAGAAAGCTCCGGTTCAAAGTGCTCTGAAAAAATTAGAGCAGCAGATTTGATACCACGCAATAGTTCTTTTCATGAAACACGTCTGGTTGACATCCCTATGGGGCAACCTGATCCCGCAATGTTAATAGCCGAAGAGAGCAGACACATTAGATCTGCAAACAAATTAATGCAAACAGACCTGTTTAACATTTACCATCACCAGATTAACATGATTAGGTCCTACCTGGTGCTTCTTATTCTTCGGAGAACCAGGCCCTATTCGTGGTGAAAAGATGTTTCCAAGTGAGGTTATGGTCAGTCCTCCTCTGCTACTCTTCAAACAATATTATTCCCTTCCAGTCGCCAAATAAGGTAATAAAGCTTTGTTATTTTGAATTAAAACTTCTGCAAACACAGAAGGTTTGGTTCCCCAATAGGCTCATAATTAAGTTTACACAGACTTGTGTGAAAGCAAAAGTTCCTTGAATCTTCGATTGGCTGTCTTCATTGTCTTGATTTCCACTGCTTCTCAGACCAACTTGTAATGAAGGTTCACATAAGATCAAAATACCTGAAAGTATTCCTGACACTGTAAATGCACTGTTGTAAAATGGCAGGAATGGTACATATGGAACGTGTATGTGTATGCAAAAATCAGGATACCACTGAGTTTAGAATTGACCAACAGTTAAAAGCGATCTTGAGAAACTGGTAAATCCTTGTGTCACAAACTATCCCAATGTAGTATCCAACCAGGAGTACCAGGAGCGGAATTTTTTTTCTGAGCAATCCACTTCCCCGTTTCATGACTGTGATGTGGTAACAGCACATGGAAGTCTTAGGTTCTCTTTCTTTGATTTACACAATCCCATTCGTGACGATCGTTTCCATCAAACACCTGTCCTCTGTCGTCGTCCTCCACAAACACAAGGTTAGTATTTCATTGAGAATGTCTTGATATAATTTGTAATTCACACACGTTTCAATGTTCGTGCATAATCTGGGACAACCTTAGTCAAACATGGCAAAAATCGAGTGAAAACACCAACTTCGTTAGACATGCATTCAATTGATTTAATTGCAATGAGAAGAAAACTAGGTCTCAAAGAGTGAACGATTGCCTTGGAACTGTGAAGAATAGAAGTGACAACTAAAACGTGACCATCAAAACAACCAACTCGGGTAACGCCTATCCTTTTTAAATGATCGCAACAACAGATTTATAAGGTTGACTCCGGTAGAACACAAGCAAATTCATTCACGTCGGACCACCAACTTGTTTGATCCACATTTAAATGTCCAAAAAGTGCAATATCCTGCCCCTGTGGATCCGCTATTTGACTTCTGCTTGATTGAAAGCCCAACATGGGACAAACGTAGTCAAGCATGGCCTAATCAATTGCAAACGCCAAATAAGTTAAACGTACGTACATTTAACTACTTGCCATTAGTTGGATAGTTAGAATTCAAGAAATCCCGAAAACCGAGAAAACGTCCAGATCTGTCTCTTTCTATTGTGTTTTGAAGTGGTTATAGGGAATAAAAATGAATATGCTGTAATATATTCTTGAATGCAGCACTTGTTATTTCGACACACACAAGGAGAAAAGTTGGTGGTTGTGCTTTATCATTGTGTGACATTTGCGCTTCTGATCTACATCTGGATAATGTTTCGTCTTACAGTAGAAACTTAGGAATACATGGACAGGAAATTGTAATGATTCCATGTCGGTGTAGTGTAACTACAGGTACTTAGTTCCACAACTACTATGGGGAGTTGCTTCTACATCTCTAAGGAAATTAAGGTAAGGATATATCCTGTTTTAACATAATGATCAGTTATCCAGGTTATTCAGTTTTGGTCAAGCAATCCAAAATAAATTATTTTAAAATGTCAAGACGACATTTCAGTGAAAAAAAAACAGCAAGAATAGTGTCTGCAGAATGATAATTTTGATTATTTATACACTATTTAAATTGTATGAATAGAAGTGTAAATAATCTTTTGTCGATCAGCATAAGGTTAAAATATTTTCATATGAAGCTCACCATCATTTTAGCTCATTTACCACAAGTTTTTGCTGATTGCAGTTTTGAGCGCTAGCCTTTCCGTCGAAAGCGCATCATTCACGGAACACATAGATTACTGAAACTTATCAAAATTTAACAAATTTACCTTGGCATTGAGTAACATTGACCTGGAAATGATACTCACCTTTCAAGCAAGTTTAATGGAATGTAAAATCAACGTGAAATACATTTTTATTCGGGAAATTGACTTTGATATAATAACTTTAGTAATTAAACTTGATCTAAATATGGTTATAATGTGTCAGGATACACAGATTAAAGTTCTTCGCCCAAGTAATTGAACAGTTAAAATCCTAAGAGACATGAGGAAAGTCATTTTCCAAAATCATTGTGTCTATTATCAGGAGTCAGGAGCGAGGCCAACTGCACGAAACTTTAATGGTTGCAAAGCGCGAAAAGTGCAATGACTTCTATGGAGCATCTGAGATGTGGATTTAACTCCTTCTGCATCAAAATAATGGCTAAATGATTCTCAACCCAAAAAGTATGGCCAAATATATGAATAAAAGTAAAAACGTATTTACAACAGTGCCAAATGATGGCAAAGTTGAGACAAAAACATAAACTAACTAGCGCAAACTAGGGCAAATATTCCCGAAGCTGCATACCTTGCGTTTGTCAGGGATCTTGGAAATAGATTGTTTCGGTATTCTATGTGATCTTGACATCTAATAAAAACATCAATCAGACATTTGGTCCTTGTTGACCTTCCTTCTGGTTGGGATCTGTTTTCCCGGTTACATTTTATGCACCAGCCTAGTTCCTTGCTATGAAAGGAAGAGAAGTAAGGTATGTAAAAGACAATTATGAACTGAGAAATAAGTTAACTGGAAAAAGAAAATTTTATTGGTTCATTTATGAACAAGAAGCTAAGAGGCTTTATGCAGAGCTGTTGTTTTTTATGTTTTTTTAAGATGTTTCAATGCGTTTTATTATATTTTTGTAAAGGTTCAACTTCTATGGCTTTGCAGTTATATAGATCTAAGTGTAGATCTACATAATATCAAGTTACATGGTTATTGAACTGAGTAAACAATCACTTTCCCTTTTTGTTCACCTGGGGTGGTGTTTTTATACTTAAATTTTGTTGCATTTTCTTAAGTATTTATAATAGTGGCCAAAAAGATAAATATATTTTTTGATAGTTTATTTAAAGTATAGGTATAGTTTGTATCTGGTATAGGTTTGAAACAAAATTTTCTTTGTATTAAAGAACTATCTAGTATAGCTTTGAAATACATGTGATATTTGGCATAGGTTTGAAACAAAATTTTCTTTGTATTTGAAGAACTATGTCATATATCTTTTAAGTATATATGCTATATCTGGTATAGGTTTCAAACAAAATTTTCTTAGCACTGAAGAAGTATGTCATATATCTTTGAAGTGTATGCTATATCTGATATAGGATTCAAACAAATTTTTTTGTATTTGAGGAACTATGTCATATATCTTTGAAGTACATGTCATATCTGAAATAGGTTTGAAACTAATTCTCTATGTATTGGTAAAGCTTTGAAGTTTAGGTCATATCTAGTACATGTTTGAAGTAATATTTAATCTGATATAGGTTTCAAATGTTATTTGCTCTATACATAGACATTTCATCTGGTGTAGGTTTTACATGATGTCATGCACCACAGGTTATGTATCTCCTCTGCAAGCTAGTTCCAATGGCACCAGTGAGTCACGGCCACTTAACAGGGAGATGTAGCATGGCCCCCTGACCTTCACACAGTGTGCTACCCCTCAGTTTCACCCTTTGGAACACATAGGCAAAGTTGACACTTTCAAGTGTAATTTGCTTTGTATAGATATTTCCTACAGTATAGATTTCAATTGTAATTTGCTTTATGTAGACATTTTGTTAGGTATAGGCTTTAAGCAATCTCATATAAGTTTGAAGTGAAATTTCATCTGAGATAGCCTTGAAGTATATGTTTGATATCTTGAAGTATAGGTTATATATGGGGTAAGTTTAAAACAAATTTTCTTTGTATTTGAAGAAACATGTCATGTATCTTTGAAGTAAATGCTATATGGTATAGATTTCCAACAAAATTTTCTTTGTATTTGAAGAACGATGTCATATATTTTGAAGTATATGTCATATCTGGTATAGGTTTGAAACTAAATTTCTTTGTATCAGTATAGCTTTGAAGTATAGGTTATATATCTGGTATAGGTTTGAAGTAACATTTAATCTGATATATAGGTTTCAAATGAAATTTGCTTTCTGTTATCTCTATTCAATGAAATATATACTGTATAAACAGATTTGAATAACCTTTTTAGGTGGTTTAAGTTTACACTTCAACCACCTTATAGCATAGTGCATGGCAACTTCTTTTCGGCAATTTGGGACACTTCCCGTTGGAATTTCTTTGTCAAA
>JBCAUG010721377.1:0-12536 GCA_038406175.1 Haplosyllis leylae | reverse complement strand
GTGTCTGTGTACCTGTTGACAAAGTTCAGAAAGCAACACAACTGATTGATACCATCCTGAACAATAAGGCCAGGAAAGTTATATTGAACCAGCTACAAAAAGTATGTGGCTTTCTCAATTTCTTAGGCAGATGCATAATCCCAGGTAGGGTTTTCACTAGAAGGCTATATACTTATACTGCCAATGACAAATTGAAACCACATCATCATATCAGGGTAAATGCTGAGATGAGGGATGACTTGGTTATGTGGAACACTTTTCTTCACCACCCATCTGTTTTCTGCAGACCCTTCTTGGATTTCTCAACAATGTTGGTGGCAGATGAGATAGATATGTACACAGATGCAAGTGGGAAGGTAGGTTTTGGAGGTATGTGTGGTTCTGACTGGATGTTCCAGTGCTGGCCACAAGAATTTTTGAGAAGACACAATCCTAGCATTGAGTATCTAGAGCTTTTTACAGTTACAGCAGCAGTCATAACTTGGGTACATCAGTTCAAGAACAGGAGAATAATCCTTTACTGTGACAATCAAAGTGTAGTTAACATGATTAATTACACTACTGCATCATGCAAAAACTGCTTAGTATTGATTAGGATGATAGTCCTTAAAGGTTTAGTAGAGAATGTCAGGATCTTTGCTAGGCATGTGAGAGGTGTAGACAATGACTTGGCAGACAGTCTTTCTAGAGATAAAATGCAATATTTTCACACACTGTGCAAAAAGTATGGTAGATCAATGAATAAAACTCCAACACCTGTCCCAGAGGTAATGTGGCCAATGGTTAAAATCTGGAAAAATTAATATTGTAGGTCAGAGAGCTACATGCAGAGTGAGTGACAATGCATCTTCAAGATCTTCACATTCATCCAAAATCTCTATTGATTATGTTAATACTGTGTTGGAAAGACTGAAAAACAAACAGATAAGACAGTCAACTTCAAGGAACTATCTGGGGATATGGAGACATTTGAATAAATTTATCATTAACCTAGACTACAGAGACAACCTTTCTTGGGAACAGAAAACAGCATTATTTGGGGCTTATCTGGTTGATGGTGGAGTCCAGTCATCCATTTTAAAATCTTATTTCAGTGCTATTAAGCATGTTCTAAAGCAAGATGGTTACTGCTTGGATGATAACAAAGTGTTATTAAATTCTCTGGTAAGAGGATGTAAAATTGAGAATGACAGAGTGAAAGTGAGACTTCCAATACAGAAAAATCTGCTGGAGCTACTGCTATTTAAACTAGATAGATACTACTCATCACCACAACCTTACTTGGAAATCATGTATAGAGCACTATTTTGTCTTGCCTATTATGGCATGTTGAGAATAGGGGAACTCACCTTGGGCCCCCACACTGTGAAAGCATGTGATGTACATGTGGGAAACAAGAACAAGATTATGGTGGTTCTGTACTCATCAAAAATCCATGGGGCTGAATCCAGACCTCAAAAGATCAAAATATCTGCAGTCCCAGTCAATCCTCACCATAAACTGGCTCAAGACAGATCAAACTATTTTTTCTGCCCTTTCAAAGCTGTTAACAACTACATGCATATAAGAGGAAACTACAGAAAAGATAAAGACCTTTTCTTCATATTTGCAGACAGAACACCTGTCAAGCCAGAACAAGCCAGAACACTGTTGAGGAAACTGCTCAGCAGATTGAGTCTGGATAGTTCTTTGTATGACATGCACAGTTTTAGAATTGGGAGAACCTGTGATTTGGATAAATTTGGTTACTCAATTGATGAGATCAAAGCCATGGGCAGGTGGAAATCTAATGCTGTATACAGATATTTAAAAAACTAAAAACTAATTATCTTAGTAGCTTGATAAACAATTGACAAATCAACTTAATCTTAATGGATAAAAGTAAGCAGCTGTTGAAAAGCCACTGTGGGGACAGTGGATTGTGTGGAACCACTTGGTTTAGTGATAATTTCAAACTTAAAATTACCTTTCAGCAACACGTACACAGTGCAACCGAAAATGGTTACAAAATGCCAGTGACTCACTACCACGCATAATAACCATGATAAAATGCTTAACATGTTGTGTCGGAAGTGGGCGGAGTATCATCTAATGAGATGTCGGCACACATTTGCATATGCATTTGACCTATTTCATGTTCCGGCCTTTGTTGATCATGATATAATACATGATACTAGTTGGGTGTTATGTGACAAAACAATAATTAATCTATTACAGGACTTCTTTTATTTAATTAGGTGGTGTACTAGCCTATGACCATTGTTGGTTCTTTGGTGGAGAGTTCTGTGGCAGGTCGTTCGAGCAGTACTTCAAAGCAAGAGACTGTAATGAGTACAATGGGTATGTTAAGGCACACTTTGATGTTCGAGAATTTTGTCATCGTTTTTACCAGTGATAACTCGAGTGTGGTTGGGAGATTTAGTAATCTGTTGCCACATGCCACAGCATTTATTCCATCGCAAGGTCAAAAGCAGTTTCCACTACCGAAAATTATTGTGATTGTACCGGATGCAGACCTGCTCAGTTTACTGAGCAACAATACCAGAGGACTCACCAAGCAGTATTCCAGGATTATTAACCATATCATGACTGACTATGATCGTAATGTCAGTGCCTACAAAGAATTTCTCCCAGCCAGATGCCTGAAACCAGATTATCCACAATTCTTATGGATAGAGGCTCCGATGCATGACAATTTTAAAAATAATGACGAACGCGGCAAGTTTAACAGGGCTCTTCAAGAGACTGTGAAACTCCACCCCAATGTGGCTTGTCTAGCTTTAGAAAAGGTGCGGGATGCACATGACGGAGAGCTATATGTGGCTAACAGATACACATCCTTGGGGTACAAAAAGTACTGGGAAGCAGTGGATAGAACTGTGAGGTATTTCGATTCCATTGTACTAAAGAAGAACAACGACAGAAGGGGATTGCTGAAAAAATCAGCATTTGATCAAAAAGATCGATTCCGGTGGCAGAATAGTAACATCAACAAGAAATTTGATGAGCGTCTGCATTTCAAGCGCCTACCTCCTCCGCCACCAGAGCAGTAATAGTAATTTTTGCATAATGAATTATTTATTATTGTTTCTCATGTTATCTATTTGTAGCGTATGTATCCTCTACTGTTACTTATTATTAATTTTATGTCTTTGCATACTTTATATATATCACTATTTATGCAAATGTTTGTGCTTGGGGAAAAATACCTTGTGGCAGGTTTAAGCGCACAAACTGGGGGCAATATGTACATTTTACTTGCTTTTGGCTTATTTATCTATATCTTATCTGGCAATTCAAGCCTGAATGTTATTGCCCAATTCATTAAATACATAGGGTTTTTCATGTATTTTGACACCTTAGTGTCTGACCGTCGACTGAGGTTATTGTTGTGATAGCCCTGTACAACTTATTGTTGTTTGTTTGTTGGTTTTTGAAAATAAACCCTATTTCAATTCAATTGCTGTTATGTCATTTGTTGTGTAGAGTAAAATGATCAGCAAGTCTAAAATGATCAGTGAGTATGAGGGTTCGTGGGCGGTATGCCTCGCTGTGCGGTCTTTTTTGTCTGACATGCTTTAAATAGGGAATGTTTTCTGAGCTTTCGCTTCAGGAAATTTTATATAATTTCATTTAATTTTATGAGGGCTGTATGGTGACGCCTGTCCTGTAGCATTGACTGTATACGGAGGTTCCTGTAATTACAATTGATTCCACTGTCTGCACTCGTACCTTTCCAGGACACACACATGCTTACGGGGCTGCGTTTAAATAGAAATTATACAGCAATTCCTCTTATGTCCGCGCATTTCCCATGTTACTCTTATTTATCATATTATGTATTTTCTTGCAGGTGTAATAGGTATATTTTGGGTCGCAGCTTTCCTGTTCTTCGTTCACGAGGAACCTGATTCACATCCAAGAATCTCAGAGGAAGAATTAATCTATTTACGCAGGACTATCATCAAAACTGAACACATGATGCCAGTAGGTATCACAATAATAAAAGAAGAACAAAACCTGATAATTGTTTTGATCATGTGTTTAAATTTATGAGTGAGTATATAGTTGTGGAAGTGTGTAATGTTATCTTGTGATCAGGTTATTGCATTGTTACATCTGTCTGCTCTTACTCTTTTCTTTGATTTTACATTTATTTAGTTGAAAGAGGTACCATGGAAATCCATTTTGACTAGCGTGGCTGTATGGAGTATTGCTTTGTCTGAGATAGGTTTCAGTTATGGTTACTACATGATGATAACAGAGATTCCTCAATACCTAGTTGATGTGATGTACACAGATATAGCCGAGGTACAGTGTTACAAAAGTATCAGAAATAATTTCTGGTAATATATTGAACACCCCCAGGAGGGCAAACGTATTACATTCGCTTGTGTAATGGTTGATATCTGAAAGCAATTAAAATTGTTTGCAATATTTTTACCAAGAATTTTACCGTTTCTGGGTGAGTTTATGTGTCTTTTGACAGAACGGTTTTTACACTGCTCTACCGCACATTTGCAACTTCGCAATTTGTTTCGTCGCACCACTCTGCTCAGACTGGATGATTAGAAATGGCGTGAAGAATGTGTATGTCAGAAAACTAATGCAAAGCATAGGTATAAACTCAACTTGTTTGTATCTTATTCGACTCTTTTTTTTACGGACTATGATTCTGAATATTTGTGGTCGAAACACATTATTAAGAGTTTTTGAAGGAATACACAGTTTTGACCTCGAAGAACAAACTGGAGTTTATTTCTTTGTGCTTTCACATCCATAAATTGATCTTCAAGTAAATCATAGCAATGAGGTTTTTAATTTGCTCAACTTTTGGCATATCTTTCAGCCTTATTTCCAGCTGGTGGTATGATGATTGGCATAGGATACCTGGACAGTACGCAACTGTCCATAGTGTTGGTGTGTCTGGGACTTTATGGTCTTACAGCAACATACAGATCTGGCAGTATAACGAACCAAGTTGAGATAGGACCCAAGTAAGGAATGCACCCAATTTACGGAAGGGGGGGATGCGGAAGTGAAAGTGATTTTTAAAGTCATTTTTCTTTGTGGGCGCTGTAATGTAATGGACCTTAGACAGTTGTAAGGCAGTCGTTTATGGATCTGCAGAGTTATCGTCCACGGTGCTCTACAGCTACACATACTGCATTAAATTCTTGAAATACTCATATCGCTAACTTTCTGGTTATGTTCTATCTGACTTTCCACAGATACGCAGGAATTATTAGCGGTATGGTTAACACTCTCGCAAGTCTCTCCGGAACATTCGCTCCATTCGTTACAGGTGTCATTGTGGAAAGTGTAAGTGCATGTTGTAAAGATCAAAATGTCAACATCCTTATTAAATTCTATTTTTTGGTACGATGATTCTTTATAATTTTTGAAGGGCACAAGAGAAGAGTGGCAAATAGCATTTCTGATTGCGGGAATATTTAATATCGTCGGAGGGATCATATATTTATTATTTGCAAAGGGAGAAGTCCAGCCCTGGGCTTTGGAACAAGTGGACCAGAATACAAAAGACACTATTGAAAAGAAATCTCTGCTTGGAAAAAATAATGGCATCGAAAATTGTCACGTTGATAATTATGGATCTATAATTGAGAAGAAATCGCCTTCTAGCTTATAGTATATGCGATTGCTAATGTAACATGAGATTACATTTGCAATACCTTTCGCTTTCTTTAGTCAGTGCACTAAAGAATCCATGGTGGATCTAAGGGGGCGCCAAGGACGTCCCCCTCTTTGGGTCCGAATTCTTTCATTTTCATGCAGTTTTCGACGGAAAAGTTAACCAAAATAGTTTGGCGCCCCCATCTTGGAGGTTGGCACTCCCCGTCTGGGAAATCCTGGATAATAATGAATCTGAGACAGACATACTTCATCGCGTAATTACCTTAGAAAAGAGCAAATTATCCAGTTCAGTTTGTTGTGACATGCGCTTTGACATTTTAAGGTTGTTATTCGATGTTACATTTAATTTGTACTTTACACTTGGGTACTTGATTTTCAAGTGGTTAGTCGTAATGATAATCACAACAGCTGATATTGTTGTTTGACTTCAATGTTCACCACTTGTTTGGTATGTGAATAATAATTTATTATCGACTCTATTTTTGAATGTGTGTTAAACGGGAAATTCAATTCGGAGACGATGGGGCATCGATGTTTTTGGGACTGTCGCTAGCAAATGTGAGATTAACTTTCAAAGAAGTTTAAAACACCTGATGATTGACGGGCAGTGGCTTTTCAGGCACTACGCTTTCTTGTTTCATACCACATCCTGTTAAGACCAGACTTTCTTTTCATTGCCCGGAACAATGTTAGACCCTTAAAAGCATTCAAAAGATATGGCAGAGAAAGAAGACACATTCAAAGGTAAGTAACACAGTCATTGCTGTATGCTTTATTTAGTTATTTAGGGAAAGGTAAAAGAACATTAATGTCACTGAGGATAGAACATTTGAGTTTTTCACAAACACACAGGGTTAGCAATGTTGGCATTATTGCCAACTTTGTGTTCCCACATATTTGCAGTTTTCATCTTTATTCACATCAACTGATGTTAGTAAATGTTAAATTAGAAAGCAAGGGGTATACCAGGATTACATTTTAAGGTTAAATGCTACATTAGACTAGTTGATTTTTCGTGACAGAGCTAAAACGAAGTTGGCAATGTTGACATTCTTGTATTGCAGAGAGATTGTGAAAAACTCGATTGGACATTTGGTGAAAGATCTTTCTCAAGTAAAAAGTGTCAGTGATCCATCGTGATCCATTTTCCAAAGATGATCCGTCAGCCTCATTATTTTTTGGCACAAATGTTTGTTTGTTTTTTTTTAAACATTGTGCTTTTCTATTTTGGTTTGTCATTGAGCAAACAGTGAAGCAAAAATCTCCGTGACAAAACTTCTTCCATATCAAAATAGACGGTTTCTAAGTGTCTCTCGCCTGATTCTTCCACTTTGTAAGCTGTTCTTCCATGGAGTACACGGGTATTTACAAACATCACTATGTCACCTGCACATTTGAAAATAAAGAATCTTAATATGCCTACTGAGTGATGAAATCTGCTTACTACACATAGGACACAAGTGATCGTGTAGCCATTGAAGCATCGCACTACAATCATTTGCACACCTGGTCTTAGAACATCGTTACTGACTTGTTGTGTGTTCCCTACTTTCACCATTTCTGCCACGGTAAATGGCGAAAAGCACAGATAATCCCCCATTATACCTCCAAATTGTGTCCATATTAACAAATATTTACTTTTAGTTGTGATATTACAGTTTATATATCATTTGTGTTCCACATGAGACCAATTTGGGATGAATAGGTATACAGCTGATTATTTTAAACAAAAATATCAAGAAACACAAGCTGGGGATACTTTGAAAAGACATTTTAAGGGAGAGGAACAGGTGAGTAATTGGCAGTAACATGTGGAATTGTTACCACTTTTTTCTTCTGCCAGTTTCATTGCTAGCATTACGGATAATTTCCACACGGCAACAAAATTGATGACTCACTTGGAAATTGTGTTTGAAACCACTTTGATAGCTTCTGTCTTACCTTCATCTAGTTTTACTCGAACAATGTTCTTTGAGTCATAACAGGTGTCGTAGAACAGACAAAGAGCTTTGAGAAAGGGTGTTACTTTCTCCACAGGCAAGTTTAAGAATGAATCGCGGCTTATGTTTGAGAATATAGTTTGATCGATTTCTCCATGAACATTAAATCTGCAATGTAAATAAACACAGTTATGTTGATCACTTGTATTGAGCGAGCAGCTTGGTCTATTTTTAATTGTTTGCAATCTAGTTTTTCACGATACAGATCTGACAGACCTAGAAGTGGATTTCTACTCCTTGCTATAGTAGACCACTCTATGTGAAAATTATTTGATGAAGTACACACAATTTAGCAAGTACAAGAAATATTAAATTACCCTTACCTTTAAATTTTAAATTGTAATTATTTTTAAAAAGTTGATTTTTATTTCTGTCGGATCTGCCAGAATTAAATTAAAAGGCTTCATTTGTCTGAGGTGCGAGACTCCTCATAGACCTCAAAGCATTTCGAAATTGTATGTATAATTTATTGATATGTATTCGATGTGAAAGGATACTAAGGGTAAGTAAGCACGTGCGGATACCCAGTGTTAGATTTTTCAGGATGATGAATCATTGTTTCTGAGGAAACCTGATTCCTTTTGCTACAGTTTGACAGTTTGTAATATTAACTCACGTATTCAATACCAGGTACGATTTGATATAGTCAAATATTCGAGTGTTTTCCTAAACTTCTATATTTTCCGGAATTGATCGAACATTTTGAAGTGTTTGTTGCGTTTATAGCTGGGTTCTTGACATAAATTTATGAAAAGGGGTTAATATTAAAATTGATAAATTAAAAGATCTGTAGATCATGTAACTACCTGAACAGTGGGTGGACAGCCTGCTTGTAAAACGTTCCAAATTTATCTTTTCCTCTGTCCATGTGATACAAGGGTGTTTGGCATAAAAGTTCATACTCTTTGGGATGTTCTTGCTTAAGTTGCAAAGCAATGTTGAATGTGTCGACAAACTCATTCTCTCCTCCGATACTTTTGGCCTGTACGATGCAATGAAATGTGTACACCTGGTAGGTAAAATCAAGAGCTAAAGTTCAAATGCTTAAGTTGGTTATACTCATAACTACAAAATTCAGAAAGGAAATGTGGTTTATTCCCACCCCAACTGGATGAAGAGACCACCCGGTATCTGTATGCAGTGCGAGGTGGTTACTGGTGTACGCCAATGAATACGGGTTTTCGCTCACTTTCACAGGCATCACGTCGCTGAAACACAAGTGACACCGTAAGCAGGGTGATTTACCACAACAAAAGAACAGTGTTGCTTTGAAACCAGTATTTAATGCAAATGCAAAGAATCTCTAGTTTGTATGGTACCCGTAATGTGTTCTTCTGTGAAAGGAAATCTTTCTGGCCAGTTTCTCAATCTGTCCAACTTCGCAAGGCGCATTTTTGAGAAGTACGAGTCCGTATTTTGCCAAAGAATCCAACCATTGATATGTAACTTTGTCATTTTCTAAAGTCTATACGACATGAAAAGATATGGATGGCTGTTGGTCAGATATGCTTTCAATCCAGATTTAAATAATAAGGTTTGAGAATAGTATTTCGCACATTTTTCATCAGTCGCGACGTCATTAATGATTAATGTGAGGAACATTTCATGCTGGTTATTTACCTGGGCAAAATTAAAGGATGGAATTTTCTCCTGGAGTTGTTCGGATCCCCAGAGAATAGGCTTTGGATAAAAACGTCTCTTCACCGCTTCCCTGGCGGAAGCTGTGAAAGCCCTTTCAAGTAACCAATCCAATGGAAATAAAGATTCATGATCGTCCGACCACTTAATAGACAGACTATCGTTCTTCACCTGCACAAAACCGGCAGAAAGTTTTTTTTTAACATCCTGTAATCATGATATGAGCATTTAAATATTGTTATTACATGTTCTCATCCCCTTGTGACTGATTTAGATCCAGAACTACCCAATTCCAACTGAAAGAGTTTCTTGGGTTTTAAGGTGTGTTTTCAGGATTTCATGTGGAATTGACCAGAAATTTTCCTTAAAATGACAAATGGAAAGAATGTGGCCTACAGGTAAAAGAAGGTTTTGCACCAAATTTGGTCAGAATCCGACATTGAATTTGGTAAAAAATTTCTTGTACACTGCAAGGGATAATTATACCTCAGCGCTTTTCGCAAGTGAAATCGAAACGTTCTTGATTATGTAAGTAAACTGGAATTGAATTTGCCTGGAACGTCTCCAAAATCAACATCTTTGAAATTGAGTTCCTGGTTTAAGGAGCTTGAATAGTATTTGCACCTGAACATTCATCGGCTTCACGGTGAGGTCCAACTGATCCATGTTGAACGTTCGGTTTTGAGCCACTGGATGAAAACATGTTGAGCACTGACAATTATCTCTCAGCCACAACCAGGGATACTGCAGCGGAGCTTCATTATCGTCCTTTCCATTTTGGTGGATAAAGAGATTAACCATTTCAGTTTTGTGATTGAGGTCTGCTGTTGGACTCTACACGAAATAGGATATCCATATCAGTTTCAAACTTCTATTAAGTTTTATATCATCTATTAACACATATTTTTATTTTGCACAAAAGTTAAAGTGTGCAAAAGGGATACCTTTTCCTACTTTACTTTGAAAATGCTCAGTACAACATTGGAGCAAATGGGAAAAAGGGTTGTGTCATAATGCAGCAAGTATCGCATCCTGACAAAATCAACAGAACAATACACAAGGGCGAATCCAGGATTTCCCAGATATGGGGAACATCAACCCCAAAATGAGCGCCAACCTAAGGTTTCATCAAAACCCTAAATTCCTTATGTCTGTTGGGGGGGCGGGGGGACGGGGTAGGGTGTTTTTCCAACTTTCGGTGCTGAGTCCAAATCTGCTTCAAACCCATCACACAGGGGGAGTCGGGGGGGAGGGGTATGACTATGTAAGACACTGATACATTTGGTGAGATTTTATGGTGAACTACAAAATTTTGACAACCGTTTTCTCCACTCAGTCGTGAATAAGCGCATCACAGATAGTCTCCTAGCGGAGACTAATGGAGAACTGATAAAGATGCTGAAAAAGAAAAATCGAGAGGAAAGTTGTCACAAAGACTCATAAGGTTGACAGAAAGGTGAAAGCAAAAGAGAAATAAGCATTTAAATAGTACATAACTCTTGCCACTGATGCAAGTAAGATGGTTACAACAGAAAATCTCAACAGAGACATTCTTTTTTGGTATTTGCTCCAATGTTGTAAAGAGCTTTATTGTCTTATTTATTGATGCTGAAGATAAACCATAATGCTGCATGCATACATACATTTTTAAATAAAATTTATTCAAAATGACTTGTAGATATGAAACTCCCCACATTTGGAGTCAAGTGAGAAAATTCCAGTGGCGGATCCAGTATTTCCCAGAGAAGGGAGCAACAACCCCTTATGGGAGCGCCAACCTAGTATTTGACCAATTTTCCCGAAAACTGCATGAAAATTATGAAATTTTGATTGGGGGGGGCATCCCTGGAGCCCTCTGGATGCACCAATAACTTCAGTGGATTTTAAAAAAAACATAAAAATACTATGAGAAACAACTTGTTATTATAATTTGAATGTAGTGAACTTTATTGAGATTTAAAGAATGGTGCCCCCTCCACTTGTCTATAACCTGAGCAACAACAACGGTAAAAGATACTTATTCCCTCCGAATCAAGCTATCTGGTTGATTCCTCCTTAAATGCTACGTAGTAGCTCCAACAGGAATAACCATGATTGTTCAATTGATATTTGCTGTTCTACTACTGATAGTAACAATTTTACACTGTCTTTACTGTGTAAATTATTTAATTGCTAATGTAAATACTTTAGTCCAGTGACTTTCTATGATCACAAACCGTGTGATAGAGTGTATACCTCTCAGACTCACACATGTACTTATTGACCACTCAATAATCCACTTCTATGAATTTGGAATGTTATGGCTTGGTGCTAGGCTTTTGATTCAGTTAGCCAGACTGTCAGAGTAACAATGTATAATCAAATTATAGCCAAAGAAGTACAGAAACCCTGCTGCACAGCTCACAGATAAAGAAATATATGTCATTAAGAAAAATAATCACTTCCCCTTCTCCACAAGAACCTCTGAGTTCCAGTAGGGAGTGTGTGTTGACTTTCAACCAGTTGACACAACTTGCTTTAACCTGCATGTTATTTCAGAATTCCTGCTTTGTGGGAGTAGTTTTTTGTATGGGGAGGGGGATTGGCAACATAAAGATAGATAGGATCTTTGTAATGACATTACCAACATAACAGATGGGAAGGTCAGTTATTGGAAAGGTCCGCACATGCTTTGATGCTATTGCATCCTCCTGATCAGGCTACCTCTCCATCTGGATGGATTCTAGTTGCGAATACAAGCTTTAAGGCTTGGAATCAGGCTGAGCCTCTCATGGAGGAAGTTAACAGATATCTCCAAAATATTTTAATACAGGTGGTCATGCATCTGCCTCGGCCCGCATAACTAATATTTTTATTTTACAACCTTTAGCGGACTTACCTGGTCACTGTGGTAAATCGTGGAATTGTGCACTGAATTAGCATGTATATTTGGAGAAGATGAGACGAGATTGATTCTTTTGTTTATTTTCACATGATTTGTCGTCGCTACTCGAAGTATTCGCTGTAAAATTCGGTATTTATGTGCAAACATGATGCCTATTTTGACTTTTGCAAGCGAAGAACTCCACTAACAAAGTGCTCTTCTAAGCAAAACATATTTCATCGTGTTTCGGGTCGCTGCTGGTCTGTCGTGAGCCTGTTCAACTCCCTGACTAATGTTCTACCTATTTTTACCGACCGCGTACGTAGTACGGAGGGAAGGTAATAGTTTTACACCTGTCTGTCTGTCAACCAGGGCGGGGG
>JBCAUG010721366.1:0-12536 GCA_038406175.1 Haplosyllis leylae | reverse complement strand
TTACAATATACAAGCGAGCCTAAACTACGGATAGGGAGTAATTAACGCCTTATAGCCACCCGGCTTATAAGACAACAGGATGGGGAAGGTAATGTTTTTACTTTGTTTGTCAGTTTACCATGGGGTGGGTACCCCAGTTCCAGGTTCTTTCCCTGGGTTTTATTGCATTATATTTTCCCCTCTAATCTCGATACAGTACTTGCTGAGTGTCACGGCTCTTTGTCCATATTTTTCTGGTCCGAAACCCTGTGCTACCTTTTTCATTTCTTGCCTTTGATTAACATTTTTCTGAGTATATTTCTGAGGTGTAATAGTTAGTATTTAATTAGAATGTTACCTGTGGTGAACATTGTCAGAACACTGATTTACCTAATCTAGAATTTAATTTACCTTTTTAATGTCTCTTTATCACGATGGACACCAAAAGGAAACAAGGTGAGTTTTGTTAAACAGGAGATTATGAAGTCAGTCGAGTGATATTTCTGCGTGACGAGAACCGTAGGCGTAATTCTTTTTGAAAAATCCAACTATCGAGCTACCAATTTCAAAAACTCAACAAAAGTAATTTGACAAACAAAATATTTAAGATATTTTCATATTTTAAGCAACAGCCACTAGTGAATTATTGAGTAATTTTACCTCAAAGATGACCTAAACTCACAGTAAGATCAATTATAATTTCATTTGCCAAATTTAGTTTTACCATGGCGTGATATCAGGGTCCAAAGGAATTGTCTTTAAAGTTTAACATATACTAAAAGTTTATCAACAATGAAACGTTTAATATATACAAGAGGTTTACGAGTAAATAAATTATATTTATGAAGACAAGCCTTCTGTAAAATAGTTTTTGGTCACAGGATTGTAGTGTTTCTCAGATCAATTAACATTAAAGGTATGGTCTGAAGCCTAACCATCAAAAATGGCTACATGTTTCAGTCCAGTGAAGTCTATGGAGATTTCTTTTCCAACATCATCAAATTAATTTGAGCTAAAACCTAGTGTGCTATGTTCAAAAACTAATTTTGAATAATCGAGTTTTTTCTTAATAATACAAATCTGACATTTCTGGCATTTTTGTACAAAATTGACATCCAGGGGTTTCAAGCAAAAAATAAAGTTGCCTCTGGAATCGAACTTACAACAACAACCATCTGTGGATTAGAATTCTAATGCCTTACCCACTCAGCAAACCTGTAATTCCTTACCTGTTTCAGATTTTCAGACCCTTATAAAGTCATGCTCTATTGAATCTTGAAATGATTCCTAGTCCAAAAAGTGAAGTGGAGCATGACACAAAGTTAGAACATTCTGTTCAACACATGTCTCTGTGGCTGAATGGATAAGACATTAGAATTCTAATCCATAGATGGTTTGTGCTGTGAGTTGGATTTCTAACACACTGAATTTTGCCTTTAATTAATTAACCAGAGGCATCATTGGACTAAAGAATATATGCCACTATTGTCAGCTAACATGTTAGTAGTTGGGAAATATTTTAGAAATACTAATCTGTTCTTAGTTGTTAAATGCTGACTAAATGCTGAATTTGGCGTTAGTGAAAGTAACAGCAGATCTAACAAACTCGGCTATTTAACACAAAGCTAATAGATCTATCAGCAAACGAAATACTCTATAATGTTAACATGGCTTTACTGTAGAACTTTAAGGCGTGTCCAACAACTGATACCAAACTCTGGCAGAAAACACGAAATTAGAAAATCCATTATTATTCACCAGGATAGAACAGATCAATTTCATTTCCATTGATTTTAATTACCATGGGCAGAAAATGTCATTGTCCTCCCTCTTCACGCTTCAAGTCCAAATATTGGATAATTTCCTTTCCTTCTTAAAAATAACAGTTCTAGACTTACTTTAACAAATTAAAGCAATGATTATTGGACAGGTTTCTCATCTGTGAAAGTAAAGTATTAGGACAATAGGAACTCCTACTTCTGTTAAGGTAAAATAAGTTAATCCTAAATAAAAACAGTTTTATTGTGGTAATTGTGTTTGTTAAAGTTCAGCATTTAAACTTTCATAACATCGACATTTTTGTCCCTTGGACCCATTTAGTACCAAATGGTTTTGAATAAGCCGCTTACTAATTGACTGAAGTTGAGAAGCTCTCAGAAGCACTAAAGAGGATGTCTGCAATTCCCTGAGCTCAAGGTAAAAGTAATTCTTTGTTCGACACATAAAACAAGAAAATCAGATTCAGATCACAAATAGAAGCCGCGATCCGAAACCAAGGAATTCTTTCCTATTTCAGCACAATAGGCTACCATGACTTTCAGGACAAAGCAGCTTGACCTGAATCACACCTGGTTTTCACGGTTTTCTTCCTAAAGAAGTGAGACATATACACCAGTGAAATTATTTGCACTAACCATAGAACACATTTGACACGAGTATATTCCACATTTACTTATTTTATATTAAGAATTTCTGAGCATATTGAGAAATGACTCTGATATTTACAGCTCTCCAGCTGCGCACAACACGAAGCTCCTAAAAAACAATAAATATCAGAGAAAAGAGTTCAAATTTGCTGAAGTTTCTTTGTGTTGCATTGAATGGTATCTTGAGAGCATGTTGCATCTTGAAAGCAATGGGACACATACCAGTACTTTGTTGCGAAGCTGCCCAATGACAGAACCCAATTAAATATGTTCATTTTTTTCAAAATCAGTGAAAGCATTCCAATTGCATTGTAAACCAATTTAATCACAAATCTTTATAACATTTTACTATACCATAGCTTCTAAATGTAATTACTCCATTCTTAGTTTCCTAGATTTCCACATTGTTATCACATGGGTAAGTAAAGAAATTGCGAAAAGCCTAGTCGGGAAGGCGCTTGAATACCTGGTGTGTGAACAGAAGAGATATTTTGATCACACAATTTGTTTCGATCGCAGCAAAACAAGAATCACGTAAACAATCACAACAGCTGGTCAACAGGATGAAGAAACTGTTAAATATTGTTGTTTTGCCAGAAGTGCTAGCTGGATGTGTAATAACTGAGAATGTGTGTTCATCCAAAAAATGAGAATAGAGTATTTCAAATCTCTCATGCAAATGCCAACATTGACAACTTTGTTTTAGCTGATGAATTCAAAATCAATTTGATCTATGAAGTTTTGAACCTTGAACTGTAATTCCCATGTACCTCTTAATTTCTAATTTCACATTTACTAACATCAGTTGGTGCAATTAAAGAAGACAATTACATATTTATGGAAGCACAAAGCTTGCAATAATGACAACATTGCCAATTATGTGTATTTGTGAAAAACTCAAACAATGTCTCAAACACAGACTAAGATACTGTTTGTCTCCATTACGGTTCTACCTGTATGCTGCTGAATCTATTAGGAAATATCCAAGCTGTCAGGTTACAGGTGTAATTACATAGATTTAAAATTCTTCACTGCGTTTGAAGAAATTTACACATTTATACCAAAGCAACTTAGTGCAAGAGTCAATGTGTTGATTGCTTTTCTGTGTCAGCTTCATTGGACTTCTGAAAAACACAAAAATCTGTGGCATGAATTGGAATCAATTATATAAAGAACCTGTGCCTTACCTGTGTCTTGGTTCACTGGCAACATCTTACTCTCTTACACAAGAAATTGCAAATAATCTGATTTCAAACCTTTACAAAAATATTGCCAGTTTGGAGAAAACTTAGATGAACCAGTTGTTTTTCAATCTCTTTCCAATCTGACTTCAAACTTGTAACAATAATTCCAATTTTTGAAATTGAAAAGTACCTGTCATAATTTCCTTAATGATGTATCCTGCATTATTGTTCAACATTCATTTTAAAACTCTTATTCACAGAAGAGACAGTCTGAACCTTTGCTACGAAAAATGTTTTTTATTTCAATTTTGAAATTGAGGCTGAAAGCCCAGATTCAAGGACACTTTATTTATTCTCCCGGAAAGAGGATGTTTCATTTACATATCAATATTCACCTTTCAGACACCTAATATCCTTCAATTTGACAAGACCATGAAAGGGATGTTTTCAACTGATAATCAATTGCTAAGAAGTGTCGCAATCTACTTATCTCGTCCACGGGTATACGACGTCTCAGTATTAGAGAAACTAATTTGTCATTCAGACAATCATTCAGGCCAGTTTACTGACCTGCTCAGTCTGTAGACTTTCAAACTGGATGTTACTTTCGCTTTTGTTTTTACTTGGAAATTGAATGGTGGTAGGTCTAATTTATTTTTCACTATTTTTGTTTGGTAACCAGGAAAATGACATTCAAATAGACTATTTACAAATATTAAAAAACAAGACTAGAGTTATTGTTGTGAGAAATAAATGAATGGAATTTGATAATTCCGCACTGGGCTATGTCAAAAAACGAAACGTCTGTTACGTCAGCGAAGAAAAGACCTTCGTAAATTGTAGACTCCATGTGGATTATTTAACGAACAGAATTATTGTTGGATAAATTTAATCTGACGGTATCATTTCCTCCTCAGCAGACGCGGAAATGTTATTGTTATCCTAATTTATCTTCCCGAAAGGCCCTTTTGACCCATTATGATTTGAAGATTAACTTTGATAGCATTACCAATAGAATTGTCAAAAACAGGCAAAATATTCATTTATATTTCTTTTAGAGGAAAAGTTTGCTTTGTTATGAATACACGGGTCCTTTTATCTTAACGTTTTGTAGAATCAAATGGAATTTACAATGGTGTTAAATTAGTTGTTTTTATTGGAAACGTGGAAGTATGTACTTCACTTGTTTTACAGCTAAAATCTCCAATATATGCCAATGCCATACACCTAAAAGATTCGTTTGCGTGATGATAGTTTGGCGTGAAATGCACATATATATTGAATCCTGGAATTTGAACTGGAGGGGAAAGCTGAAGGTTTTACAGTCGTAATGTCACTGTAATGGTATGACACTTAAATCAGAAGAAGCACGGTTGGCTGTCCATGAAGATACACAAAAGCTAGCACTCCAGGTATCCTCTTCGCCTACTTGACACACATCTCTCACCCATAAATCTGGCCAATATGAAGTTGCTAAGGGACCACTTACAACATTTTCCATTACCAGGGTTTAGTTCTGATTGACGGTCCGATTTGAAACTTCGACACATGAATAGTTAACGAAGTGATCAAAGGCAGATACCGTATACGAATTGACCCGAATCTGTCAGAACGGAACATGATTGAACACTGGATTTGTTGCCCGTGGCACCTCATAGATTCCAATGCATTGAATAGGTGAAACCCACAAGCAATTCCTTTGAGATCCCTTTTATTTTAAGGTTGACATATGGTTACCTTTTAGAGAGCAAGAAAATTATGTGTGGAGAGAATTTTCTAATTTCAATCTAGGAATTTGTATCGACACTAATGGTGCCACCTTGACGTTTGAACATTTACATCATAAATCACTCGCACATTTTAAATGTCACCATAGAAATTTGAAGGCAAAATTGTACAAAGCTTCAAGTAAAAGATAATTGTTAGGATTACGATTAAGGTGTCGTCTTCCCCATTAAATAAAATATAAGGAGTGCGTTAAAATACAAATCTCAACATATGTTAACTGTTAAATTCCAAAATTGGAAAAAGTTGGAGAACTGTCGCGTGAAAGCCTGGACACTTGAGAAAGTAAGTGTCAGCATTTTGGAAATAAGTAGGTGTAAATCAAATTGGTGTCCATTCTAAATGTGATATGTTCTCTTCAGAATAACACCAGGTTAAAGGGAAGTAATCCCGCGTGGGCTTAAATTTTAGGATAATCGTGATAAGTTAATGCATTTCACCGGAACTAATAAGGATGAAGTCTGTGGCGCCAGACAGGTCATTGTCCGAATAGAACAAAACGAAACAAAGCTCTCGGAAATATTTAATGGCCTTTGTTTGTTAGATGTTAAGGTAACAGATTCACATTTACTTCTTATTCTTCATCTTCTTTCAGTGAGTTTAAGCTGACCTGTTTTCTTTGTTGTGTACATGGTCAAAGTCTCACATCACCTAAAAAATAAGTTGTTTTTTTAAAATTATGCTTAGATAGAATAGATCTTTTCTCAACAATGGTTTTCATTTTGACTTTCTTTTTGCATCCAAACTTGTAAGCATGGCAATGAATATGTTTTACGTTGTATGATGTAATACGGGTGGTGACCTCTAATAATTTCTTATGATTATGAATATTAAGCATTCACCAAGTAATTTTTCTTTGCCTGTTGGTTATTAAAATTCACAGGAATATTTAAAGCAAATAGATTAGCGGCCATTTTTAATAAATGCTACCATCAGCAATATGTTTAGGCTGAATATTGACCCAAACTTAGTGGTGTGTGTTTTGTTTTGATGCAAATCTGTATGTGGAATTGTGGAGTTAAGGCAGCCATGCATGTTGTTTTTGGTAATGGTTGCCGTCCAAGATGGCTGACACATGTCAAGTTGGAGATTGACTCAAACTTAGTTGCAAGTCTTTGCTGAATAGTAGGGTCATGGTGGCCATTTTTTGAGATTTTAGACAATGGCTGCCAACCAAAATGGCCAACAACATGACAATTGACCAAAGATCCACAACCAAAGATCACCTCAATCTGAACTTTAATTTTGAGATCGGAGTTTTTTGATGTTCCGGTGGGATACAGACTCTTATCACGATTTGCTCACATAGCCATTAATTGCTAACTTTTCACAATCTATCTGCAATCGAGATGTGATCTTAAAGGTCATGTGGCCATGTGTTGACAAGTGCGAGGAGATTTGATATTTCATAACCTGATACACAATGTGATATACACTGAAGTCTTTCCGTTTCCGTTTGTGCAGAGAACAGACAATAAGAACAAAAAATTCTTTCATACTAAAATATTTATATCAAACTCATAGAAATAAATGTTTTAGTCCAACTTGTATGACCAAGGTTCTGAACAAACCCCATCCTTCCCTTTGTGCTTTTACACAATTGGTTAAAAGTGGTTGCTCCCTGTTACAATTCTATGCAATCCAAAGATGGGTATGGTGGAGTTGTTATCTGGCGATTAGTGGATTTTGGGATGTAGTCAGAATCCGCACTACAAAGTACAACGTACATGTATGTTCATAGGTGTGTGCATATACTTATATTAATTACCTTGCAACATTGATCAGAAATTTACCACACAGATATCTAAATGTTATATTCGAGTTTTTTTCGAAAGGCTTGTCTAATTAGATGAATTGGACAAAAAGAATTTTTACAAAAGTGGGGTTCGAGTTCAGGATCTCCTGCTTATATTCCAACTGCTTTAACCATTACACCACAAAGTCAACTGTGCTTGTGGGGATCTTTAAAAAACACCTATTTCATGCACCACTGCGTCTGTCCAAGTCGTCTAATTCATCCAATTAGATGAAAACCTCTCCATTTTGAAAAAACTTGATCGTTTCCATTAGTGTGTTATTTCCAGGCGTTACTATCTCTAAACAAAGAATTAACAACAGTGCGTAGCATGAAGATGGACAATGAAAATATTTTACCGATTTTTGGAGACACAAACAAACACAAATGCCTCCATCTTTTATGTATCAGAAGTCTTGTTAGATTTGGCAAGATGTATTTACCTAATCTCCTACGATATGACTGGCCATTAGATTGTGGTTGTAGTTCCTCTCCTTTAAAAGATGGCAATCATTGATGATTTACCGACATTGTATCCCCCCTGACACCAGTGCTTTGTGAAAAACCAGCGTTGTCGGGCAATTATGTTTGATCTGGGTCTGAGACAAGCAATGAAAGGGAGAGGTAACGGTCAAGAATTACACCATACTTGTATCCCTTCCCACCAAGATGGTCTGATGCTATTTACATTAAAATGGCTTTCTCCATAAGCACACTTTCCTAACTATCCTTCTAAAAAATATCATCAAAATTAATTAATCCAAGCAAAACAATCAAAGAATATTAGCGAAATTCTGTTTTTGCCATCTGCAGTATTCAGCGCATTCAATTTATTGTGCATAGCAAGCACCTTGGTTCAAAAGTTAAATGTTTCGATGGTACCTAGTAGCATGGATAGCATAGACTTTCCCATAGTCAAGATATTTTATCCTATTTTATTCACGAGATTTTTATTTAGGTGAAAAGTAAATATCTTGGAATTATTTTTGAAAGTTTGCTAATTGTCAGTGTTTTTAAATTAATTTGTTTTACAGACTTTGGAAAGCAATAACGAATGTTTTCTGCAGACTTAATTATACAATAGACATCAAAGGCACAAAAACTTAAGGAAAGACTTATTCAAACGAGAAACTGTGTTTGCTGCTTTAAAAAAGAAGCATTACATAACTTGTTAAATTTATCGAGTAACAGCAAGAATTGCATAGCATTCATATTGTAATTTCTAAACCAGTTTCAGTAGCAGGTGGCATAAAGTGTTGCGAATTGCTGTCACTTTTTTGTGCTCTTAGGATTCTATGACATAAAATATACATTTGTATATCTATGACACACAAGAATGTTCAAGACGGTTCTAGACAAAAGGGAAGTGACGAAGGAATATTTGAAACATTCGAGGTTTTCATAAACTCAACACAATACAAGATGACAATATTGTCAACTTTGTTGTGACTCTGCAATATGAAATGAACAAGACTAATGAAGACTGTACCCATAAAATACCTACCTTCAAAACCCACGGATATCTAATTTCACATTTGCTAACCCCATCTGGTATGAATAAAGAAGAAACTGCAGATAAATGGGAATACAAAGTTGGCATTAATGTCAATATTGCCAATTTTGTGCGTTTGTGAAAACCTCGATTATACAGTAATTTCTGTCAGTGATTCTGAATAGACTTTTTGATCTGGGGTCGGTGAAGAGATGTAAATTTCTTACCTGTTGAATTACAGATTACAGCACACCTGCTTCTAGTTTGATCTTCCTGCAATGTAAAAATAAGAAAGATTAAAAGTCTAAAACATAAACTGCCTCGATAATATAACAAGTTTTCGGATGTGTGGATGCACCTGAAGTGAAATTAGACCCTTAATTAGGAAAAAACATTGCACCTTGCAGAACAAAGAACAAATAGCTCTCGGGCGTTTTCACTAATGATAGTGTAGATAGGTTTACTGTCTAACCTCGAGGTCGACCTGGAAGTACACCGACAACAGAGAATTCTAACTTCCGTATCTACACCTTCCAAATTAACTTTTTATCTGGACTAGGGTCTCAATTTCAACAATGCACCGGTATTTATTGCCGGCAATGTTGAATCTGGCTGTGTCGAATCTGAGTTTTTGCCCTTTGATGCTGTGTGAACATTTTTTTAAAACCACACACTTTGAAGGAAGTAGAATTGCACTTTGGGACATTATTTTGATCTTTTCTTTTTCTGAACAGAACATAATAATGTATGTTGTGCAAGTGGTTGACTTTTTTGTATTTTTAGATATGAAAACGACTAGTTCGAAGCACTGAGTTGTGGTGTAGTTTTAATCCCTGCACAGAAGGAATTTATGTACAGTATTCTTTTATCTGAACCAGTACGTGGTGAAAGAAGAGCGATAGGCATATTTTTTAATTAGTTTCACTAGTTAGTTATAGCTGAGGTTCATTCAGTTTAGAATCATAGAATTTCGGTAACAGCAAAGTAATTCTCAAGTTGTATCAGGCACGGTGTTTAGATCTTGAAAGACCTTTGCTGCAGATAAAGACATTGCAAACAGATGTGATACCCTAACATCTAGTAATATATTACAAAAGTGCTAATTTATTTGGGTGCACAGATAAAAAGAAAGATAGGAATGAAAGAGACCGCAAAGTTCTCAAAAATATTATATGATATACTTCCACTGAGGTAATTTTGATGCTCAGTGCAGTTTTCTTTTGGTGATCAATTTGCTTACCGATACAAGAATTGTTCAGAAAAATTACTTTTAAAATTCTCCAAGAACCAGCCAAATAGATACCATGTTTTGCTCAATAGAGATTTTCGCAAACTCTCTACAATACAAGAATATCAACATTACCAACTTTGTTTCTGCCATTAAAAATCAACTAGTTCACTGAAGTATGTAACCACAAAGTCGAATTTTTCACGATAAGATCACATTTACATTTAAAACCTAAATTTACACCAAGAGGTTTAAAAAATTCCAGCAAAAAATTGCCCCCACTGGGAATTGAACTCATAAGACTGACAATCACAGGATCTAAGGTTGAATACTTATCCAAATAGGCCAAAGAGGCATGTGCTATTTGGTAGATCTGTGGTAAAATGGAAAATTTGATCTTATCGTGAAAAACTCGAATGTAATCCTCACATCCCTCGATTTCTAATTTCGCATTTGCCAATATCAGTGGATCCATCCCCGCCTCCCGAGAAACCCGGATTCTCCTTACTGGCATTGCCTTACATGTTGACACCTGTAGAATCGATACCTGTATGTGAAAAAGGCACAGAATCCTCAGGTGTTTCTTTCCTGTGTCGCGGTGCATTTGAGGGTCGAAAGTATTATTTGTTTCCAGTCAATTAGGAACACATTAACACCAGATCGGCGACAAGGCGTCAGTATGAATGAAACTAATCGGGCTAATTCTGTTATATTACATGGACAGGGGCTTGCAGCATTGTTTGATTTGATGGGAAAACTTACGCCTACACACATGTAACTACACCGGATAACTGGTGTGAAAACTACAGGTTCGAATCTCTAGCACAGCGGAAAAACCCGCTGTAGCAATTACCGCTGTTGGATAACTGCAGGTACCTGCTATTGAAGGGACGCTTAGTCAATAGCGTGAGGTTGTGAACTTTTGACACCTGGTATAATAATTTGCAGGTTTCCATTCAGCGGTATTGTCTCTATGACAGAAAATTACAAGAGACAATTCTCAGTAGGTGATCCATGGCCCCACGCTACTCCCGCCCTCTGCTCAAGCTCAGCCTGGCACCTTTGCACTTAATCGGGTTTTTCGTTTTCAACACAAAAGTGACATTTCTGTACAAAATTGACATAGTGGGTTTTAAAAAGTTTCAACAAAAATAGAATTGCCTCCAGTGGGATTTGAACTCCCAACAGCAGCCATTTCTTGGATTCCTAACTGCCTTAACCACTCAGCCACAGAGAACCTTGTTGAATAGGAAATCCTTAAACTGAAGTTGGATCATTTCCAGAATCAATAGAGCATGACTTTATAAGAGTCTGAAAATCTGAGAATAACACTTTTGTGTTGAAAACGAAAAACCCGAATGTTTCATTTTTTCTAAAACTGTTAGACTCATTTCACTTAGCAAATAGATTTGATAATGTTAGACTTTTTTTTCAATATTTTTGTCAAATGTATTCCGGTCTTGCTTCCCTTGGAATAATACTTATCAAAATAACACATTAGATTCATCAACATTTCTATTATAGCCAAAACATGTGCATTTGTGCCTGAACAGAAATGTTACAACAACTGCAACGACACCCACACTATAGAACATTGAAATATGCAGACTAAACATAACTTTCCAAATTCAAATACAATACCAATTCTCATCTGTAATTTCATTCTAAACAGACAATTGTAGTGGTGAATTATCTGTCTAGGTTTTCGTCATGTGCCATTCCAGTCGAACGTAATTCGTGTGATGTATCCTATTGCATTGGACATAGGACAGTCCCTCGGCAAAGCTAATGGTGGAGTCAGATACAGCTAATGGATTTCTACTATTGTATCACTGATAAGTACAACAGAAGCTGTGCTTAAGAATCACATATGAAAGAGGCCTGGTTGTATTAAGCAGACCATAATGGAATGCAGTATCATAAAATATGTACAACCTACATGTAGACTACTGCTATCCTGCCCTGTCTTTCAAATTTCATGTCCAAGAACTATTTTCATTGTGCAGATGAACTGTGCAGTATTAATGAGTATTAGTTGTTCTTCCGCTTTAGGCTTTGTTACGTGCAAAGTAAAGTGCATATCTCGGGAAATTTTATTTCTTGGGTGGCTTTCGTGTTTCTTTCTATGGCTGTTGATTTCATGGGTCCTAGCCATACACTTTCCTGCCATAAAAGCACGAAGAACTATTAAATCAAATGTATTTTCCTGAGAGGTAATTTTTGTCGGAACGCTAAACACATCTTCAATAAACATTTTATAAGACAATTCTAATATAATGAAAGCGATGGCCCGGAAAATTAAAATGAGCATTATATCCTGCTGTATTGAACATTAAGCATATGTATTCTCCAATTTTTCTGAGACGAAATAATACAGGACACCCTGAAGGAACAGCAAAAAATTTCGGACTAAAACGACAATATCAGTAATTTCTGACCTTTTAAAAGTCAATGGGTGAATTTTTTCAGGGATTCTTCCCTTGAAAAATCTGCAAATATCACAGACATCTGAGCATCCACTATGAAAGTTATTACATAGTTTGAAAGGTTTGTGTAGTGTAATTTTCTGTCAACTACTATTAAAAGTTAATTGTACAAGGAATCAAAGAAAATTAACATTTTGTCTAAATACATCTTTTTTACTGAT
>JBCAUG010721355.1:0-12537 GCA_038406175.1 Haplosyllis leylae | reverse complement strand
GGTCCCCACCACGGGCCCAAAATTTCGGGGCAAAACCCGTCAATCAACCACTAAGGTGACTCTAACGAGCCACCAAAAAGGACTCCTGTCCACCAAAACTTTTTTAATTGTACCGGGGGAAAAGTTATCAATGACCAAATAAACCAGTAACAGAATTGCGTTGAAATCAAACACTAACTTGAGTTGCATTACCTTTTCAGCGCCGAGATCGGGTCTGGCCCATAAACATTTCATTGACGTTGGAGGTAAGTTGTGGTCAAACGGTTGTGCTGGATTTCTCCTACATCTCAACTATAGGCAAATAATTTAAGCTTTTACCGACCACGTACATAGGTACGAGGGAAGGTAATGTTTTCAGACATTTCTGTCTTCTGTTCGCAAGGGGGTTGGGTACTCCTGTCCAGGTTGGTCCTTGTTAGGGAAATTTGGGTGGGGGGGGTCACTTGGTTTGGGTAATGTCTCTTCTCTCCCCCGGCAGGGTCTGGTGTCGCATGGTAAGGATGGGGGGGGGGGGGCTGGTCGGTATTGCCTTGTTATGTTAATAGGAGGCTATATTGTACGTTTGTGCGAACATATTGACCATTCACGAAGTTGACGTCTCTACTTTCAGCTGGTGTTATCGACCAGGATTACAGGGGAAATGTGGGAGTAGTCATGTTCAATTTCAATGATCAAGATTTTCCAGGTATAGTAGTTCAGAAATTTTTCATAATTTACGCTTGCCTCGTAATTTGGCAAAAATATAGATTTACGAGCCATATTATTTTCCTTACTTTTATCGGGGGTTTGTCTTGTTTTCAGTTAATAAAGGGGACAGAATAGCACAGCTCGTTTTGGAAAGAATCTTCATCCCTGACTTGGTAGAATTACCGGTAAGGTGTTTTCCATTTTACGCCCATTGGCAAATTTTTGACCACACTCCCATCCAGACAAAATTCCTTCTGTTTTCAACTTTTTTTTTTGTACCGCCCGCATACATTCTGTTCCATTGTTGGCAGGGTTCCCAGCGGCATTGGAAAAATGAGACAACTTTTTTTCAGTCAGGGAATTTTTAAATTAGTAAGGGAAAACTGTGATTCATAAATTAAAATTTAATCAATCAAGAATTGGAATATTAATGAATTTTTCCACTAAAGCTATTCTACAATTCCCTTTTTTGGGTAGTTTGTAAGCCACTCCGTGTCAGGGGCAAAGTGTCTGTTAAGTCTTGAATTATTTGAGTGTCATGAATATTTTAGACTGTAAAATAAATATTCTACATTAGGTGGATTCAACCTTTAAATATTGAATAAAAACGATAAAAATATTTTGAAAAGGTCAGGCAAAATGAAAAAAATACTGGAAAAGTCGGGGAATTTTGTCAGAGAGAAAAAGTGGGAACCCTGTGTTGGGTTGTCCCCAACTCAAAATTGTTTCGAAAAGCGAAAAGATTGCGTCTTCTGCATGCTACCACAACCCTGGTATACCTTTAATTTTTTCAATTTTCCGTGTTGGAGGTAAATTCCGTGTTTTTCCTGTCAATAATCCGTCCAGAAAGGTGTAGGCGCAACTAGTCTTTCACATATTAGATTTACTACAGTGGTAAGTATTGCTACTTTTGTAATAATATGGATTGTTAATTTTTTCCGTTTCAGAGTTTAGACGACACAGAGCGCGGTGATGGAGGATTTGGATCAACAGGTATTAGTGAAGCGAAGCAATAGTTCACTAAGTTCCTTTGACCTTATTTCCGCTGACTTGCGGTGCTCAGAAATACTGAGGAAGCAGCGGACTCAGGAAGAAAGACACGGTGTTCAAACGCAACTTGTTACTTCAGTCAAACAGTTCGTTTCGCCAAATCAGCGTTTACATCAGCATGGAGTGTTCGGTTTTGGCGAACACACCCATCATGACCATCACTGATCTTTAACGAAATTCGTGTCATGGAAATGCCAATAAACCCGGTCTTCGTAAATCGCACCGAGTGATTCATAAAGGTATCCATTCGACTAAATCGAACCACAAAACTATTGTATTGCCTACATGTATATTTTAAACACACTACTTCCTGTACACAGCTTTGAACTTAAGATGTGCTCAATAAAATTGCTTGGTATTATATGCATCAAACTTTGTGTCGTTATCTATGATGACTCAATTAAAGTCCTGATGTAGGTGCACTTATTTTGATCAGTTGTTGAACTTCTTTGAATTTTGGGTGATCCTTGTCCCCAAGTAGCTGTAGTACTACAGCTTCGCTTGTTGTGACTATGGCCCCTGAATGCTGGAATCGCTGAAACAAGTACGGTGCATAATCTACACTTTGAAATGAAACTTGGTGAAATATGTGAAACCTACATCGTCTAACAAATAATTTGATTCGCCAAGGGTAACTGGAAAAGCAATCCGAAAAATAGTGCAATTTAACTGCTGAGGTAAGGAATACTTGACTGAATCACTTCCACATACATCTTCACATTGTAGAGCTATGCAGCCGAGTGGTACTTTTACCTCTAAAGCAAATTTCCTGTCCATCTGACTTCTAGACGATGTGGCATCCGCAACAATGTGAACTTCATACCCTTCCTCCAATAGGTCTATTACCGTCTGCTGAACGCACACATGTGCCTGCAGAAAACAATACGTAAATGCAAAATATCTGCAACAACCAGGAATTTTAAAATCTGTGACCACTAACCCAGTTTGGTATTCTCGCCTTTTAAGCATGACGGTATTTTTCCTGCAGGGGAAAACTGCATACCTCAATTCCAAACAGCACAATATGTGAAAGATTTCCGCAGCACAAGGTCGGAAGTTTCAGCTTTACATCGTCGACTAGCATACTGAATTTAGTTTTCGGTACTACGCAAGATGCATGTTGAATATCTAGTTCCTTCACAGTATTTCCTAAACCTTTCGGGTACTGAAATATGGGTTAACTGAGTTAACTCTCCAAATTCATGTTTCGTGCAACCAACTCGGTAATAATATGGTTGTACCAATGATCCGTTACTGGACGAATACGTTAATTTACTAATGATATTGCAATAAAATCTGAAAGCCTTTTGTAATGTATCTCAAAATAAACCAGCCTACCTGTTCAGTTACAACTAATGGTATTTCCAGAATCTTGGAAGTCTCCAACTGAAAGAAACAGTTATCCTAATATGTAAAAGACCAATTTATTTTGCGCTGTATTACCTCTTCAAGCGAGAAAAATTAAAAATATTAGGTTGTGAAAAAAGTTTCACCAGGTGGCTCGTTCGCTCCCTGGGGGGCGAAGGGGAGTGAAGCGTATTGTATACTAGGTTTTAAGGTCCCCATCACCTGTGGCAACAAAAAGTTTGATTACAACAGTTAGTGGTTAGGTGTCCCCACCACCTGAAAATAGAACTGTAATCCCATGTACAGTCACTAAGGGACAAAAGGTCCCACCACGGGCCCAAAATTTCGGAGCTACCAATAAAAAGTTTGCTAGTCGCAATGGATAGGTGCCCTGTGCTGACAGTGTACTTAACAGCAAAAAAGTTTCCATGCTGCGAAAAGCCTCAGAAACTGAGAAAGAAAAGTTGGAGTATCACCCTTACCAGTCGTTTAGAAACGGTAACAATATCTTCAAATCCGAAAATTGCCGGCCTAAATTTTTCTTGCATGTCACAAAGAAAGAAAGCAACCCTGCTGGCTTGTAAATTTCCAAACTTTTTAATTGAAGCCATCGTTTCTGCAATCAAAGTTCGTACAGCCAGATGAATCACATGAACGATCACATAACCAGACGCATGTCAAATGTTTAATTAAGCAATCGTTACGTTTCACAGTATAAGATTCGTGGACAATAAAATCTCCCAGTATATATTTTTATAAAATATACTAAAGTACTATGTAAACTATGTTCTTCGTCGTTGACACGCAGAGTAGTTTTCTTTTCATGTTTTCTCTTATCATACATTTTGCTATGCGTCCGGGAGTATCCAAAAACATGGCGGAGCGTGGCGGTGAAAGTTCAATTTTGGTTCACAGGGCAGATACATGCGTTTACACGAGCTGTTACTGGTGAAATGCTGTGGTTTTTCATTAAAGTAGATTGTAGCAAGTTAACTAACTGGTCCATCCCAGCCTAGTTCAGTAAATTTACGTGTGAAAACCTGTGATCGGAGTTTGTCTCCGTGTGGGGAGGGCAGATGAAGGTTTACGTTTGAACCACTGTGCACAGCCGATTTAGTCTGTACGTCATTTGTCTATAAGTATAATGGCACGTGTAGAAAATGCAAGGGATCACCCCTCTGTTCTAGGTCGATGGTCTTTGTGTCAAATATCCAGGGCGTTTTTGTAAGTCATTATCTAAGGTATAATCAAGATTATTATCCAGGATACAATCTAGATTGCATCCTAGATAGTGATCTGGGTCACAAAAATCGTCATTTCCTTTAGCGTGCACTAGATACTTGAGAATTCAACCAATTTCCAGCTATAGTAAGTAAGAAAATTTAAAAACTTGACCTTCGTATTATTTTAGTGAGGAGAACATATGGAAACTTTGTGAATCGGTGAAAGAAATGTATGGAGAAACTTTCGCAAAATGTTATGTTGTGTTCTTGTCAAATGAACAGAGAGCTATTCCACTCTGGAAACAGAAGAACGCAAAAAGTGAAGATAAACCAGTAATATGGGTAAAAAAATATCCAAATTATTTTCAATTGATATATCATCACTAAATTTGATATGTTCAAGAATATATCACAACCCCAGCTAGCAACAGATACACCTGTTACATAACCGAACTTGGTGCAAGTGAGCGGATGACGGGATTAGATTAGAATTTCATTTGAGATCATCTGTTGCTGCTGATGGCACCATGTTATCTTGTCGCGTAGGGGTGTCCCAATTTTAAATCGTTGGGTGTAGTCATGTTTTACTACCTACTACGCGCGGGACACACATGCACACACAGATTGTAAGAGCTATTTGTATGAAATGGGTTTGCTTCATGATCAATTATTATGATAAACTTTTCTCAGTTTATTCCAGGATTACCATGTGATATTACTGTACAGAGGAGGTACACAGTGCTGGGTTTTCGACCTAGATACAAAGTTACCATTCCCTTGTACATTTGAACAATACTCTAAAGAAGCATTGGGGACGGAAGCTTACATACGCCATGACTTTAGAAGGTTAGTAAGGAATTCGGATGAACATATCTGAATATTCCGTCGGAAAGTACACCTGATTAGATTTGATAATGTATTGTCTATTGGGAAAACCATATTACAGAATGTTTCGAGTTTCTAAAGCACACGAATACCTTGATCACTTTGCTTCGGACAGAAGGCACATGTTAAAAGCTGATGGAACATGGATGGCCAAACCACCTGACTACCGTCCTATATCTACAAATGGTAATTTTTAGCTTCAAATTGAAGGAAAGCAGAAGAGGCACAAAACGTGACGTTGTTTTGGATAATATTGGAATGAATACACAAAGGTGTAAACGGCTTTTAATTTTATTTTATCCAACACATAAATGGCGAAATCAGCCGTATGGTCCTGTTTTAACTGAAGTGAACGTCAGAGTCAACGCTACCCATATTGGTCTCATTGAAAACAAATAGAGTGGCTCCAGATTGGGGTTGCAACCCATTTTGGAGCTACTCCATGATAGCATGAGAGCTGTATAACTAGCGACATCGTAGTGTTAACCCTGCATTGACGCTGACGCTTGGTGTAAACGGGCCCTAAATCAGGTCTGAAAAATCCCCAACATACAGTCCAAGCCACTTTTACCTCATGAAGATTCAAATTTTACATGTATTTTTCAGAGCGTACACACAATATCGACAGTTGGATCAGCATGGACGCCTTATCAGGTTGGGGCAAAGTCATGGATTTGAAAACATTTTGTGCTCATTTTTCAAATGACGAGGAATCTTTTGCAAAATTGCCGAATCTGCTGTAGGAGGAGTTGCACATCTAGATTGTGGAATACAACTCAAATTGCTCCGGCATTTCCATTGCTTTGTTCTAACTACGTTTTGTGGTCCTGTAACCTTTAACACTGGTCACAATGACTGGCACCGACGTCAGTGACAACCATTTCAGTGCCCTCCTGGAAATAGAGAAATAGAACCTTTTACACTCCACCAGTGGGTCCAATCCCAGGTGAAGCTGAATTTGAAGTTTCACCCACATAATCGGTCGTGCGAGTCGAGCCCATCTGAGCGAGGGATCTGGAATCTATTGGTCAATGTGAGCAAAGCCATGCACAACTGGAGAACAAAATTGAAACATTAGATTTTCACTTGTGAATTCCGGCACGCTGCGAAGAAAAGTTGTTACTATTGTCTTGGGTAGCATACATCATCAATACGTCAGGTTACATACTTGATGTCACCACCTTGGTGCTTCAACAAATGTACCATTGGAATATATCTTGTGCAGACTTTTTTGTGGTGTTGAGGTCGCTCCTCCCTGTTGGAAGTTGGAACACCTGCAAGTCATTTTTTTTTCAAATTCTTCTTTTAATTAGTCTTTTAATATCCTATTTCAAGTCTACGTCGACTTCTAAGGCAAGGCGTATAAACTGCGGTGGTATGTTGTAATGCTTTCAAAAACAAAGCAAAGGCGGATATTGGTTAACAAATATATTCTTTATTGTCAACTGAACTATTGACAGCACGTTCTCCCAATTTCCACTCGGTGGTAATGCAAAATTTAGTTAGAAAACTTGCGTCTTCAGGAATTGTCAGTAAAGAAAATGTCTGTGATTTTTTCTCTTGTGTGCTGTTCAGGAACTGTACAAATGATCAAAGAGATCAAAGAGAGCTTTTACCTGCCTATGCACGAGTAGATTCGCCCTTTCAGTGCAGCAGCAGGCAAGTAAAAATAATTTCCACTGAACGTGTTATGAAAATTTTCCGATGTCGTGCATTTAACAAATGTATCAAAGTAGTTGATGATAAATGCTCAATATTACAAAGCATTAAACTTAGTTCTTGTAATTATTGCAAAATCAAATCACCACGTACCAGAAGACTTTTTTTGAAATTTTAAGCTTACAACACAAAAGAAATTAACGTGCAAAAATTGTATTACTGTAAATTTGTTCTTTATTTTTATCACGAACCTCATAGCACTAGTTGCATTTTCCCTCTGTTAATTATCATTTTGTGAAACATCCACAGAGCGTTTTGCATCACTGCTGTATATTGTGATTGCAATAATATTTAACATTAACATAAGCATTATCTCAAACCATATTCGTCGTTGTTTCAAATATAACGTTAGGAACCCTGATGTTGAATCGTTGACATTTAACACATGAAATTATGAAGACGTACTTTTTAAAGTACATATATAGTAAAAAATTTCCATGCAGAGCTATTCTAAAAAATATATTATATAATAAATTATACAGTAACAGCGATGGTATAAAGCTATCAGAAGATAGAAAGTTAGTAATTTCGTTTGGGAAACACATCCCTTGTGTCTGAGTGTAGGTTGCATTGATAAACAAATATAAAAAATAGATATGTGATGGATATATCATTTGTCCAAGACATTACGATGATGATTTGTAGTGTGACTTTAAAATTAAAGAAATTTACAGAAAATACTTCATAGCAAATTCACTTTCGATATGCGCACTAAACTATTCCTTTCGTACGAACAAATACACAACCATGTGAACCATCATATGATATATTCATTCGCAAAAGGAACATCTTTTCGAGAGATGAATATGTGCACTGTCGTAACACGAGTGTCTCCACACGCACCATTGATACTATCGAAAATATAATTCTAATTATTGGTGATGAAAAAGCATCACAATAGAAGTTAAAATTAAACAGCTGCCTATAGGTAGCTCACTCGAGGTGATATCACAGACTACACCACATGTCTTATGCAAGGAGTATTGGTGGTCGACTTTCATCGTGTCGCAAAAATTCCTAACAGAAGAAATGCAGCATTGTCCCTACAGCAGAGGCTTTCCTTGAATTTTTGTTAATTTATCCGATTACTTAATACCTGCAGACACATTGGATGCGGTTACCGGGCAGCTAAAATTCCTAGAGACTTCCTTAGTACATGTAAAAATGGTTTAACATTTGAATATGGTTTGACCATGCCGACCATTATCACTGTCACAGACTCACAATATTTTAACCATTCCAGCGCAAAATAAGGACTATTTAAATCCCTGATGAACTGAAAGGTAATTTGTACTTCAGTTGGAACATCGCTTCAAAGTCACGGGTGCTCAAAATGACCAAATATGAAAATAAAAGAATAATTCAAAGAGTCACATTATTTTCATTAGTTCAAAAATAGTGCCGACACTTTGCAACGATATTTCCCTACAAACTCATTGTTAACGTTCAACACAGATAAAAATATGCCACAGATAAAAATGAATTACACGGTTCAAATTTGGTCTGAGCACCTCGCTCTATTTGGGGATAACCACTTATTTCGTAATGTTACTGTCGTTCTTGGAAGATGTTGCTCTCTATGTGGCACATCATCTCACCAAAAAAGTACATTATTCAAGCAAGCAAGCAGAACTCGAGCAGTTGTAACTCTTGATGGTTCAACAATATCCATGAAATTACTTTTCGTCTTAAAACGTTGCATGAAGGTGAAGGATAATTAAATATTATTTGTTTAATTGTTGAACATTTGCGCTTTTTTAAATCAACATGTAATATTACAAGCTTAATACTACATTGTTAATATCTGAACGATCGTTTTATCCTTACATCCCCCCTTCTTTCAATGGTCGAATATTCTGTGACAGAACGCTCCTAATCGTCATGGTCAGGAATGTTGAAATAGGTCTCTAGGGTGCCCGTGCGACGTACATCGGTAGTCCAGCAGTGAAAGCCGCCGCCAAGGGAGTTAGCAAACCTAACCAAAGTAATGAAAATTCCATTCATAAACTGTAAAATTGTGTGAAGTGTCACACCTCTCCTAGAGGTACCACATATCAAAAACAAAGAATGTTGAATAGCATTGTGTCGCACCGCATGAGTTTGTACTTGGTACCGTTTTTAAGTGTTTTGGGTGGATGGGCGGGTGTGTGGTCCCAAGAAAAAAATTTCGGTCTAAATTTGTATTTTGGGTGGGTGGGTGGTCCCAAGAAAAAAATTTAGTCCAAATTTCTATCAAACCAAATCTGCTGTTATATTATTAATTAACAAGAATGCCTTTCAGTCGAAGGTGTACCATCCGCGTAACACATAGATCACAAAAAGATTTACAAATAGACAGAAAATTGATTTCTTTTCATTTGACCTTGATACTGCAGAATGTTGACCTTGACCTTTAGATGACCTTCACTTTTTTAGTAACTTTTAGTGGCATACAAGCGTACAGAAGTAACAGGGGGGTACAAATATGTCAGTTTTCATTTGACTTTGACCCAATGAACTTGATACTCAATCTTGACCTAGATATGGTCAACATGTATCTGTATGCTGAAAATAAAGTTCCTAGCTTCAGTTGTTCAAAAGTTATAGCCTGAACACACAGACAGATACACAGACAGACACACAGACAGACAGACCTGACTGAAATTATTACCTATCAGCATACGTGGATGGTAAATATTTAAGGGAAGAGAGTGAAATGAAAATCAAATTTTTCAACGAATTATGACGTTTTAACAACGTTTTTTTACGATGCATATTTCAACGGTGTGAAAATGTATTTTATGCGAATGATTGAAGGCGCCTTTTTGTATTTCACAAAAAAATATATATCATCGAAGAAAAGTACAAGAAACTCTTACCACTCGGTGAACTGGTTGACGAAATCTGGTCCACTGCTGTAATTTCCTTTCTCATACCAGTGTTGCCTTCACTCACCTAACAAATACATAAAGTCAAATAAAACTTAAAGACGACAATGACAACGTGAACTTCTCCACACAATAACCCAGTGTGATTTCATTTTTTTCACGGAGGTGGGGTTTGGCAACAGGATCACCGAATGCACCTTGTCAAATAAAGAAAATAAAATTTATGGATTTACACCTGTACTTTGGTACATAGATTTTGCACATTGATGTCTTAAATATCTTGACGGAGAATAATTTCTACCCTTTCATTTTCTGGATATCTTCTTTTCCGAAAGTTTACTGGGAAGGTATTTTTCAACAGCAAGCTTGCTGCCTCTTTGCGCGTGAAAGTTTTCACACCGAAGACCCGTCCCAGGGGGTCCTTCTCACAGTGAATTACTTCTGGCTGGTTGGGATCCCACAGTTCTCTTTTCTTTATGTACTCGTAAAGGAAACTTCCCAACTGGAAAGATGTAATAAAAGGTATAATATGGCATATAATGCGCAGTATTGTTAAAAAGAACTGAAGAATTATAACTGATGAGTGTTTCAATCAACGAAAGCAAGATTACAAAAATAAAATACCACCTGCTGATATCTGATACAGCTAGGTTTTATCGATTATTTACAGTCACACTCATGTACGGAAGTAGTACGAATTGAGAGTCGCAAATGAACGACCGTCAAAATATTGTTTAATTACTTAAAAAATGTATTACAATCGATGGCCAAAACTTACATCCTTCAATGTGAACACCTCCCTAAGCGAAGTTCCAAATGCACTGGCATCTTGGAGAAGACGCAGAAAATCTTGCTTCGGCTGAAAAAATCAAGTGTTTACGCTGATGGAAATACAAGCAAAACGGCATATGACAAAGTCAACGTGACTTGCGCCAGCGTTGCCAATAAATTCCAAAATGTGGCGTCAACAACTAGAGTAACTACACAGCTTAGAGAGTTACCTGCACAAGTTGTTGAGAATTCTGTGTTGTGATCTGCGTTGGTGTACTGCTAGTGGTTGTGATGATAGCTTCTTCTTTCGTAACCTGCATATTAATTTAATTAGTATTTACTGCTTATTGCAAAAGTATTATCATGATTGTGCAACACGTATTGAAACAAATACATTTAAATCATATTTGCTGATTAAGGAAAAATTTAACAATTTTAAAACTCTGGTTACCTGAATTTCGACTGAACTTTGTGAACTTGTCCGCAATCTTCTAATCTCCCGTCTTCTTGGCATAGCTGCAAGAGATATTTGTTTCATCTAAAATTTGTCTTGTTTGATGAACACCAAACGTTTGTTTTTTTTTTCAAAGAAGAAAAAAATACCAACCTTCCCAACTTCAGTAAAAACCAACCAACATTTTCCTGCTTCTCACAGTCTCTTCACAATAATTTCTATTCTATATGCACAAATGAACCGGTCGGATTTTCTGTAATTCAGCAGTAACTGAGTGAAATGAATACATGTAAATGAATCATCAGCAACATTCTCTGAAACAACGGTTTGTGGTCAGCCAGTTAGATCTAGATCTAATTAGAGCACGTGTCTAAACATGTTGAAACTTGCAAGATGACATAATTCAAAAACCTCATTAGATGGAATTAGCGTCATATTCTCGATTTTCTCACAATTATACAGTTTTGTGACACCTTTAATTAAATTTCTAACAATAATGGAATGCAAGTAAACGTATAATAACCTTTCCTTGGCGTAAAACGCTCTACTTCATCAACATGGACGCGGCCATATTTGTTTACATTTTGGGGTCACGGCCGCTGATTGGCAGATCACTCTTGTCCACATTGGTCGCACATGGAACCAGGTTCGTAACTACTGGGGTTAAAGGGTTAAAGTTATAAGTTATAATGGGATTGGAGGTTAGTTCCAGAGTTAAAAGTCATTAATTTCCGCTTAACATCTTCAGTTATGCAAAGTATTTTCTTCTTTCAATATATATTGTAGCTGCTGGGAAATATTTCACAATGTCATTATCTGAAATTACTTTCTTCCTTAGGTTTTGTTGGTTGCATCTTCTTCAACAAATGTATTTATTAAATTCAGAAACAACTTCAAATACATCTTCAAAGAAACTGAAAAGGGAAAATTTACCCTTGAAAGAGAAGATGTTCAACGTGAAAATGAAGAATTTACTTGTCAAAGAAGTACAGATCAGCGGCGGATCTAAGGGGGCATTCCCGGTGCCCCCCCCCCCACGGACCAAAATTTCTTTAATTTCATAGGGTTTTTCAGAACATGTTATTAATATATTGGGTAGGCGCCCCGGCTAGGGTTGGCGCCCCCTCCTGGGAGAAGTTCTGGATCCGCCCCTGCAGATGCTGGGAATTCAGAAAGTCGATTGAAAAAAAAGAATAACCCCCCCTGTTAACCGAAGATGCTACGGGTGCTGAAAGGACAGAAAGATACTAAGCATCAAAGAAAACTTCTGGAGAAGTGTAAGGAGCACATAGTGGAACTGAAAGAAAAAAATGAAGGTCTTTTGAAAGAACATCAGCAACTGGTAGCAGAGACAAAGCAGGGAAGAAATTAGTTAATAAAACCGATATCAACAAGAAAGTCCTCCTGCGTGAACGCTAGAGACATACCGACCGCGGCATAGCAAGTCCCCGGGGGTTGGGGGGGGGTACTCAGCCTGAGTCCCTCCCTTGGCTGGGACTGAGTACCCCCCCAGCTGGGACTGAGTACCCCCCCT
>JBCAUG010721344.1:0-12539 GCA_038406175.1 Haplosyllis leylae | reverse complement strand
GTCATGATTTCATTATTTTGCATTAGCCCATTTGGGTTATTCCACACTTTTAGTGGGGAAGTAGACCAGCCGTTTCAACACCAAATCACATTATAACAGATAAGTGATAGAACAGCATATGAATGAATCCGCAATTATTTAAAACTACCGCAGCAATTTCCTTGGGCATTGCCTGATAAAAAATTAATGCCAGTGTTTCAGAAATTGCATGGCCCTTGGTTATTGCTTTGTCGGCTCCGTTTGATGAAGAGCTACATAACATAAATTACCATGGCGAGTCGGGCCTGCCCTTTCCGGACTGGAAATTATGTGTGCTTCCCAAAAAAATGACGGAAAGTTGTGAGAAAACGTTTGCGTTTGTACGCTTTTAATACTAGATTCCTTTTTTAGTCTACTAAAGAAGTATTGAAGCCAAATCGGTCAAATAATTCGTTTTTGATTGTTGTAACATGTCAAGAAAGCAGATACGTGCACTGTTTTCAATTAGATGTCATTTGTGACATTTAAACGGGGAATGTGCATACCTGTACACCTGCTATTCGAGTTTCATTTCTTCCCGTGTTGTCTCCATATATTATCCCTACTATTCTTTAAAGTTTGGAAACTGTGTATGATATTATTGTTGTACTTTATAAAATCCGTGTTGGATGTGGGAGTCGCCATTTTGACAGGAGTAAGGTGTCTCCAGAAATTTTATTTGGCTGCACTTGATTAATCCAGTCATGGTTGACTGCATAAGATGACAAGTAATTCTGGAGCATTGTTGAGGTGCTTGTATTTTATAAAATCCGTGTTGGATGTGACAGGTGGTCAGTGTCACCCGATATGTTTCTTTGGCTGCACTTGATTAATCCAGTCACAATTGATTGAACTGGGGATCGGGGACACGCAGTGCTTGTGTTGGTACATCAATTGCACATTACTAGCAACTATCGCCAAATATGGCCGCCCAGTTAGCAAATGACCTTTGTTGCACCAAGCATTGTTGAGGTCTTAATAAACAAAATAACATTGCGAATTAGTATCCGTGCAAATAATTCGATAGCCGAAACTGCGATCCTTACTAATAATGTAGAGTTCTGATCAAATCAGAGAACTGTATCTAATAGCTATTGGCATGATATTACCCACTGTTTTCATGATGTTTGTGAATATAAAAACTGGATGTGAGACTTTCTCTAGACAATATTGGCAGCAAGGACGTTCAAAAATCAACAGTGATGTGGGAGATTGATATTATGTGGTAAATGACTGCCAAGCACGTTTTGTCACTGGAAAATCAAGTCTAACGTTGACATCTGAGTTTTTCCGTCATTGAATTCAATGAATTTAAAATTTGGTGATGTCACTGAAAGAAGGTCACCTACATTTAGTGACTGTCACTCTGTAAGGAAGATAACATTTAGTCCTGATTATTGCTTACTTTCTATATTTTCTATTTTTTGGCACATTATTGAATACAACCTGTCATTCATAAATATATGTCATAATTTCAGTCTATTTGTGGAGAAACACTTGCATTTTATTTTATGGTGACCTGCTTATTTCATAGACACATGACTATGAATCCTATTCAATGAATTGAATTTGGTGAAAACATTATGAAAAAACTCGATCGTATGCCACCCAGGCTGTTTGAAAACATTGCCAACAGTTTAATCCCAAATTCCTTTCAAGTTTCACTTTCATATCACCTAGTTAACACAACGATCGTATTTAGCACAGAACTTGATTACTGTTGTGTTTTGTTGGCGACCAATTAACATTCTGGTCATGGTGTAACTGAGCCTAACCTCTGCCATAGTGTCATGTATCGTGTCATTATACAGATGTACTGAGGCAACGTGACTGTTTTGTCCATGTGTGTAAAAAAATCTCAGTCTCAGTCTGAGTTATAGTTTTGGTAGAATTTGAGTCCCTAGGGACAACAGGAGAAAATTGAGAATTACGCCTGAACCAATCAATGGTCTGCCACATTACAACCCCTTTTCACTAAATCTGCAAAGTTGTGAAATGGGGGATTCCATTGGCCTGTTTGCCGGCGATTTCAGCCTCTTAATTCCGAGGAAATCTCCTAATGATATATGAGACTTGAAAATGTAACATGTGACCACATATGGACATATGACCAAAATCTGACCAACATATGCACATGTATAGGTGCAAGAAGTAGGTTAAATGCAGGGTCACAAACCTTTGCGCATAATATCGGGCCTTTGCCCAAAGTTTTAGTTACAACTAAAACTCAGACTGAAATTGAATTTTTTACCACCTCATTTAGTCCATCGTTGCGTTGTTTTTTTGACCCGAGGACCGTGCACTGGTCACGCAACACGAGCTTGTTTCCACCTACGATAAAGGAGCTGAGTACAACGCAGATAAATTACATAACAACAAGTAGACTTTTCTTTTGTTGTTGTTTTGCTGAGTTATTTATTGCACGATGGACATTTCTATGTCGGCAAAAAATAAACTTGACATCCTTGATTTGTAAAGGTTTGTACGCGAAGGCACACCTGGGCCCATATATATGCACAAGTGACAAATCCAACGCCCCTGCTGTTTGCAATTACCATCTTTCATACTGCGATTTATATGCGTTTGTAGCGTTGAAACCCTAGGTGTAAAGCTTTTAGTAATACGTCTTCAATTTTACAGAATTTTACTGAGACTCGTTTTTACTTAAGTGCGTGGGCGTGCGCAAGAAAAACACCGAGCAGAAATGGCGGAATCATCGTACGATGTATACGGAGAAACATCTGATACAAACGTTAAATTTGAATGATGCATTTGTGAGGAGGTCACAACGTTCAACTGAAAGAATTCACCAAATATTACCACACCGTATTCATCAAATGAAACCGTAAAAAAGTTACGTTCTGACAGCATGTTTATTTTACCAAAAGAAAAACGAAAAAGCAACAAGGATCGTTTTTGTTACAATAAACACGCACACCTGACATGCTGCCTCTTTTATGTTGAAACAGTAAGGGTAAAATTTAACTTTGTATTAGTATACTGTTGTTGGGGTTTCTTTGTGTCGGGAATGTTTTCGTGAAGCGCGTAGAAAAAAGAAGGCGTTTTAATATTTAAAACAGGCCCCAGTGTTTACACTGGTTTCTATGGTGTCACAATGTAGAAATGAACTGTAAACACAGATGGCTTCAAAAACCTAATTTTTGCATCAAGAACTACTTGTTCATTCTCCCAGAAGTGCGATTCTAGCCATTTTGAAAGTGAAAGAAAATTCTTTATAAGGTTCGTTTCAGAGGACGAACAACAATTTTCCTGTGTTTGGGAGATGATGCTAAATGACAATTTTTTTTGATTTCCATAAACATTTGTTGAAACTAGAGTGTTGCTTTTCGCATGAAATTGTTTCCGTGGCAGCTGAACACATACGGTTTACCACCGCCTTTCTAAGAGAACAAAAAACCCCCTTTTTTGTACGTATGCAATCAACGCATATTTGGCAACAAATTTACGCCCAATTCATCCATTCATAAAGAATTGTACAAATTCCAACTGGGAGAATACAATTTTGTTTGGGGCAGTAATCTTAAATTCAGAGTGAAAATATGTTAAACATACTTCACGTTGTGATTGATAGTAAAACAATGGATAAATATCCTTTCCAGGAAACCTTATTTATTGACCATTTCAAGGCTATTTTTTCTGGTAGAAATTCACATTGTGAATATACTATAGGATAATGACTACTCCTTGTATAAGGAAAAGTAACATTATATTTTCAGGTAGACACTACTACTTAGGAAACCCTGTGATCATTTGTGAATGCTAGAAATTGATACTTTGAAAGACCTTCACCTGACAATAGAACATTTTTTCTTGCTGTTTTATATTTCTTACACCTGGTGTTCATTACCAATCTCAGCCATTTAATACATTGTTTACGTATGCGCTGTACAAAAGATGCAAGACCATGGCCAATTAAAGTGGCTTTTTTGAAGTGAAAAGGAAGTGCAAAATGTCAAATATCAACATTCTAAATTACAATGCCTACCAGTGTCTATGTCATGCAATATGACATTCAACATGAGCAAAGTGTTTCCTCAAACATGTACAAATCGTTTAAACACCAGAAGATCTTAAAGCTTAAAGGCTTGCTTACACGTAGCGTGTGCGTCTGCGTGTGCGTCAACGCCTGCGTCAAGTTTTGTATTGAGTCAATGGTAAACACAGAGAATGGGTCCGAAGCCATTCTCTGCATGTGCGTTTGCGTCACCATTGACTCAATAGAAAACTTGATGCAAACGTTGATGCAGACGCAGATGCAAACGTTACGTGTAAACAAGCCTTAAGAAATATTACATCTTGTTCTATGGCCTTGAGGCAGTTAAAGATAATTTCATCGTGCAAAATTTCTCAGTGAATTGATTCTTTGTGTTCCTGAATTACATCCATTGAAATGATTTCATGAAGGAAATTTCCTTTTTTAATGGACTGACTTGAATGTCCCCAGCTGAGTTAATAGTTGATCTAACCGTGTGCCACAGAAGTTAGCATAAGGTTAGTGGCTAATTTTCAATTTCAATTGCTCTTGAGGCTGCTACTGGCTGTGTTCAGAATCAATTTCATTCAACTACTCTTTATTTCCATATACGTTTTGACACATAACCACACGATATGGTTTATTCAATGGATTTGGTTCCATGTGTGAACTAAACAAAAATCATATTAGTTTTTTCTGCTTCTGTCAAGACAAGTGCCCCTGATGACTGAACCCACAAAGATTGGTGCTAATGACAACCCGTACGAAGGACCGACCGTGTCTAGTAGTTAGTATCACAATTGTTTCCCAATGTGTCTTATGTCAGTAATAATTGATGATGCATACTGTTCCATGATAATTGATGTCAGTGTCCCTCATGAGGATTCCTCGGACAAATGACACATCATTAACCAGCTTGACAATTACCAACATTTCAGTAACGAGCATGTACTACACGTATGTTTATTTAGTATGCATAATATGGGCTCACGCATATGTCTGAGCATATTAAATGGATCTTTCGGTCATTCATGTCGACAGGGGAGATTATCTGAGATTAAAGCTTTGATGATGAGCATGATAGTTATCTGCTGGTCGTGTCTCTGAGCAACAAATGCCATTTATTGCCGTGCAATCAAGAAAGCACCAGATCTCTCTCGTTCGCATGAGCTTGGAAAACAATAAACTGGAATGTAGGGATTTCATTGATTATTGCATGAACGAGTTTAATCATTATCAACCGTACAATTGGATTTCTTCGTGAAAGTCGTATCGGAAATCCATTAGGTCTGGGGATTATTTTTATGAGCCACAAGCCTCATTAATACAGAGGCCTATGACAAAATGATTTTAAGTAATGGTGATTATATGTGATCTTGTTTAGCTTGAGGTTGAGGTTGAGATATCGATGAAAATAACATACAACATAGTTCAATGGAGTATGTTTAAAAATCATTTTTTTAACATACTCAATTTAACTGTCAAGTATGTTTAGTATCCTGCAGTACTGAAGTGTAAAACATAATCGACAGTGAAATCGAGTATATTACAAAAAATGAAGATTTTTAAACATACTCGATTTCACTGTCAATTATGTTTTTGGGTGTGTCGTATCTCAAACTCAACCTCTGCTAGAAAGGATCCACGATTTTTTTTCCAGGGACAGGCAGTTGTGATTGAAAATTTGAATTTTGTTCCTATTTCTTTACGCTTTGGTTTTCTTATTTGACATTAATTCTGAATTCCAAAATTCCTTAGACGTTTGAATTCATTTTCTGTTTGCCATGGGCTATAAAATTTCATTACAGTATCAATAGAGATGGTGTAATATTTAAAGATTAACTTATCTTGTCCCATAAGTAACGTCGACTGATGCATCGTTTTGTGCTACATTTGTGGACATGCACCATGATTCGCTTTCTTCAATTGAGACTTTTTCATAGATTTACAGAGAGTCTCTCTAAATCTTTGCACTTTTTTTACATAAATCCAGCAAACTGTTCCTTGGGAAAAGATTCAAGGCTTGTTCACACGTACCGACACAGATACCGACACCGACACCGATATTCGAACTGAAATTTGGCACATCTTGGTCCAATTATTACTGTGTATAGAATTAGCTAAATCGGACTGAAATTCAGGTTAATGGGTTCCACACCCGAATTATGGTTGTACAAGCACTGCGTGTCCCCGAGCCTCCAGTTCAATCAACCGTGACTGGATCAATCAATGATGTAACAACATATCCAGGAACACCATGAAACACCCCGACAAGATGGCGACCCCCACACCGCACAAGGATTTTATATAGTACAACTATATCAAATCACTCTGTGTAGGAGTCGCCATCTTGCCGGGGTATTTCCCAGTGCTCCCAGATATGTTGTTGTGTCATTGATGTTGGATTGGCTGCACTTGATTGATCCAGTCATGGTTGATTGAACTGGGGGGATCGGGGACACCCAGTGCTTGTCTGAATTAATAAGTTCCATGCATGTCTACTGACGGCCTTGACGGCCATGACGGCCTGAATTTCGGTCCAAACTTCGGTGTCGTTACGTGTGAACAAGGCTTCAAATATCACTGCCTCCTTTCGCACAAAAGGTATTTCACCCGCTAAAATATTTTACAGAACACCCTGGAGCATAAATTTGAGGTATTATACACCAGCTATTTATTGACAAAACCGTGGGGTTATTTCAATGTTAAAATATCTGCTTGGTAGTCAAGATGTGTCAGAAAGATTAGGCATTAAATGTAATCATGTTACATCACTTTCTACATTTTGGAGATGTTTTTATTTGCTCGCTTTTAATCTAAAAAAGTTCTATATTCTGACGTGAAAATGTAGTTTCACAGTAGTTTTATCGGTGCCATTTTAACATGAGATCTGATGCCGACAGTTCTATCTCCTAATCTTGTTTTGAGGCTCGTTCACACTGTGCATTTTTTCTGATTGCAACCTATTCATCTGCAACGTCAGAGTCACACGTAAAATTCCATGGCAAATGCAATGTGTGAACAATTTCATTGACTCCTGTATAATCCATTTTCTGCATTAATTGAAACACAATCGCAATCAGAAAAAATAAACGCACAGTGTGAACGAGTCTTTAGTCTTCTTCTTTCATGTAACAGTACTTAACCTTATAGCAAATTGAAATTATACCGATCCTCAGTGACTCTACATTAGCCTTTCCGCAATGTAACATCTGTATGTCCAGCATACAAATACAAATCATTAGAGCTAGATAAGCACTTGTCTACATATTTGGAAGGTCAATCGGGTTAATTCCGAGCACAGAAACTACAACATTAGTCTGTGATATATGTCTCAAGGTAGTTTTTCGATTGCTCGTGAGACAGGGCTAAGTCCGATAAATGTAGTAGCTTCGTGAGAAGTGTTTCAATTGGTTTGGGTTTCCTGTTCACTTCATTCGTGTTTTTCCATAATTACACAATGTTGCAATGCAGACCAGGCAGATCTGACAGAGCTGGCATTTTTGTGTTTCAGTTTAAATTTTATTTTCTTGTACACATTTTGACTTGCCAGTTCTTTTAATACATGATAACTAATAAGATTGAGTAGCATATATGCCACCAGCTTTATCAGTGACTGTAACAAATTTAACAGAGGGAACAAAAGGAAAAAAGTAAAATTGGTAGATCTGTCAACTTTATGTTGTTGGTAATTTAGGAAAACCTCGAATACATTCTTTTCTGTTAAAGTAGCACATTTACTGTGTCTAAATGAATGAAAAATCTTTTTCTTTCACTTTCTCGAATCCGACCAGAATCTGTATTCAGAATTCAGCAATTTAATTGTTCACTTCTGAGGATTCCTCAAACAATTTCAATGAATTATATCAGCAGAACATTTGTGAAATGAATCAAGCCATAATTGCTATCTATGTTATTGCTGGCACGTTAGAATCAGCATAGTGATTGAAAGAGGGGACCCATAGTTTCTTTGGGAATGTGCCTTGGCAGTTTTATGATAAGTAAGTCTACTTTAGGCGGCATTCATTGGTGGAAACTTGATTACATAGAATCATGACGTCATGCTGTCAGAACGTCTTTTTGTGACGTAGCAACGAACCAGCAAGCGAACGTCTAATGTAGCGCCTTATTTTTGCTGCCAGTATTACACAAGTGTTTTCGTTCAAGAAATTCCGTGAGCGTCGTTTCACAGGGAATCAATTCCAGTTTTGACATTTCATTGTCAACTTCATGTTTTTTCAAAAAAGGCATTCATCCCACTGTCACCAGGATCTATCATTTTTACTGTCGAAATGACAGTAATCAGTAAACGGCAAATTTGAAGAGAAATGAACAACCGAAAAATGAATAACGGAAGAAAGTCCCCCGTCTTGACCCCAATTGTTTGTACAGGAATGCAATTTGCATACGAAGACAAATATTTGAGAAATTTCCATCTTTTTTAGTGATCTGTCTCAACATGAAGCCCCTTCAAAGACAGGGGTTATTTTTATCAAAGACATTTTAACGTGCATGTTATTAGCTTGGGAAATATACAAAAAGTACTAAAGCCTTCAAGTAGACTTGTTACTGTTTAAATTCGGTTGACTTTCCAGTTTCTCTTACAGTCTCATTCAGACCAAGCAATAGTGTGAGCGTGAGCGAGAGCGGCATCGCTTGGTCTCACTAGCGGCAAAAAAATCAAATGGGTTCTGGACCCATTTTGGTAGTGGCATCACTAGGGGCAATGCTCTCGCTATGGCTTGGTCTGAATGGTGCCATTGAAATCAATGTATTCCTTTCCAAACGGGATGCCGCTCTCGCTCACGCTATCGCTCGGTGTGAATAGACCCTAACGTAGTCTATTTGTGTGGAACCGAAATAGCAATACTAATAAAAGAGGTAAAGTCTATAATTATCACATCATTTTTTCGGAGACAGATGACACTTTTTCCAATTTATATTTACAAAAGCTTAGAGCCTTTGTTATTAAATATTGTATGAATTCGGTACGTGGAAACATTGCTTTATGGTTTCTGTAATGCGTAATACTACGCCTTTTAAATTGGCAAAAAGTTTTTGTTAACACCCTGTTTAACAGTGTGGCGTACAAGTTTCAAAACTAGACACAAACCGTAAAAAAATTTTAAAATGAGACATGAACAGAACATTTTTACTCTCACCTTTTGTCGAATCTAGTGCACTCTTAAGTTGTCAAGGTATCAAATTATGCGAACTCGGTTATCCAATTTTCAAGAGGTAATCAACTTACTATGTTGCCTTAATACACGTTAAATTGGTGGGAAAATATTGAATGGAATTTTATCCCATAGCAAAACAGAATGTAAATTTAACAAAAACGTACAGTATTGGTCCTAACGCCTACCTTACATGGAACTTTTACCAAAAGCAACCTTAGATAAAGCTCAGTAGGAAAGGCAAACGCAAATACGTTGGTTTTGAGTCAAAATAAATAGATTGGTAGGTAACCTTTAGTTCACTACAAGTGGAAAGCCCTGGGTAACTCAAGGCTTTATCAATGCTGTACTCCGTAGTGTTAGGGGACTCTTGTCCCTAAGATAAACATTTTATTTAATGGCGAACTGGCTTGTTGGATGAAATCACAGTGATCTTCACCCAAAAATACTTTTTTCGTGTGGAAGGTGGAATTGGGTTATGGCGTTTGGCCAGAAGCGAGGATATTTGCCTAGGTTTGTGTGAAATAAAAGTGCTCTCTAATTTGATCTTGGCTTTGTAACTTAGACACGAGGACACTCTTATTAAATCATTTGCCAAAAATCTACCTTCCTCTCGTTTTTTTACTGAGAAATTCTCATCAGTTTTTGCAACACAGGCGGAGGATAACTTTAACGTCTACAATAATTTATCATTTTTATCAGTAAATTTGTGGTTCTGTATTTTAGTTGAGAAACCTAAATTTATGTTGAGCTAAGGCTGGACACCGTTTCCATCAATATATGACAGGAGGACAATTAAAAGGGCAGCAGGTGTCGCACCAGAGATGAATCTGAGAATCCATTGCATGCAGACGACAGAGCAACCAAGTGAGGGATCAACTCTGGCTTTCACACCCAGGGCAGACATCACCAGAAGTCCAAAACAGGGGTATCAGTGGCCCCACAAAAAAGGACTTATGTCTTCAAAAATTTGAAAAAGGACAGTCTTACCTTCCTGTAGTTCTCCATGCAGTTGGTCAGCAACACCTCCAGGGTAAATGGCCGCAACGTAAGCGCCAATCTGGCCTTGAGTACCAGGAATATATTTACCTCCAACTATCTTCATTCCTATACCATTCCCTGTTCAAGCAAAAGGCAAGGCGAATAAAAGATGAATGTTAAATTCCTTAGTAGGGCATGAATGTCTGAATTACTGTGTCAGTCAGAATGAATTTATTTAATAAAGATACATGTTCTGCATTTAAATCAATTTGGAAATGCTTCAGACGTGAACTTTGTTTACATAACCCAATACATTTTGGACACATATACACAATAGTTCTTTCTACGTAATTGCCTATTTTAAAACCGTAAAAGGAGCATTTTAACCACATGGTACTTTACATTTAATTTCAAAGGTGACAAGGTTTGGGATTTGTATGTCTTAAACCTTGTAGCAAGCAAAATCCCATCACATTCATGTCCTCGTGATTCAGTTGCAAACTGATTTATGTGAAAATTTCACAAAAAAAGAAAACTTTGAATAAAATGTTATTCTATTGTTTCAAATTATGCTTTGCTAAAAGCCTTTCAACAATCAAAGCTACGCTTTCCACATCGCGATTCGATTTCTGTATTAATAATGTAGATCTACAAATCCATTAAAATTTCACAATACTTACTGCTACATAAAATCAATTGTTGCAAGTGCCAATATTTAAATGTAATGCTAAATGTCAAACATATTTTTGCTTGTAATGTTTCTGTGCAAACTGTACAGTAGGTGTTTTGTAGCAGTAACTTTCAGTAAAGTTTTACAAGCTCAGTGTCTTTCGGTTCAGAACTGGATTATGGTGTGATCACACTGGACGACACCGAGACCGATAACGAGACTGATTAAATGTCTTAGCCAATGGCATCACTGATATTGTCTCGCTGCAATGTGAACTGCTTTATAGAATTCTACATAACCCATTTTAATCAGTCTCGCTATCTGTCTCGTTATTGGTCTGGCTGTCGCTCAGTGTGAACACACCATTAGTCGGAGGAATGGCTCGTTTAGATACGAACCACGGGACGTGCGAAGTGTTGGAAATAAACGTGAGACAATAGAAAAAAAACACTACAACTATACCTAATAACACATCCAACCTAAATTCTATGCACAAATTCTGTGAAAAAAAAGCCGATGGGCCACAGAATGGTAAAAGTTAGGGTTAGGTATCTTTTTCTTTAATGGCACCAGCGTTTTGGCAAAATTCGAAAAAAAAATTCTTTCCATTTCGTTGGAACTTTTGATTGTGGCACTGTGCGTAAAAATATTAAGTCTTAAGGCCCGTCCACACCGCTCGAAAGCGAGTGCGAACAGTTCCTTTGAAGTTTGCCATTTATTTATGGATTTTTTTAAATTGTTCTTTGAATTTTTTCGCTTTCGTTTGGTGTCAATCTAGTTTTTCATAATACGCATTTCTGACAGATCTTTAAGTGGATTTCCACTCCTTTCTGTTGTTTGTGTTAATTATTTGACAATGTACCCAGAATCTTGCAAGTAATGGATATATTAAATAACCTTATGGCTATATTTTAAATTGTAATTATTCTTAAAAATTGCATGTTATTTCTGTCAGATCTGACATATTTGTCAGATTTGCTTATCGTGAAAAACCAGAATAGGCCCTTATCTTAATAACACTATATCTATAACACGAAAAGATAAAAAATGAATAGTGTGACCCGGTGAAGGGGTGGGGCATACCTTTTTGAGTACTTCGCATCGTACCTTTGACTGTTCTTTCTTTCGGATCTCGGGTCAGCAGTATTCGTTTGATAGGAAAATCATAGACTGTTGGTTGGGGAGGAGGTGGCTGAAAATACATGAAAAACAGCAATGAATATCTGTACGCGTGTGCGCTCGTCCAAGTGGATTTTGCTTTGGGACAAGTTGATTTTCAGTTTACTTGTCGGTTGGACAAGTTGAAATTTCTGTAAAATATCAAAAATCAATAGCAGATCAGAAATTTCCAGAGGAAGGGGCGCCAACCCCAAAGGTGGGGCGCCAATTTATGATTTTGGTAAAAAAAAAATTCCGAAAACTGCACAAAAATAAAAGGGGCATGGGTGGATTGCACGTCCGTGGCTCCTCCTTGTATCCGGGAATTAAAATATAGGCAAATTTCCCCGCTCATAATTAATTTTCAATGCTGGCTGTGTTACAAATACCAGTAAGGCAAGTTGATTCTCGCCCGGGCAAGTCAAATTTGGGTTCACTCATCCGAATGGACAAATTGTGGTTAAACTCTTATGGCTCATTCACATACACGGAGACCTCTCCCGGGGACGGGGCCCCGTCCCAGAAATGGCTCCAGTAGCCA
>JBCAUG010721333.1:0-12539 GCA_038406175.1 Haplosyllis leylae | reverse complement strand
AAACTTTGAATTACAGATCTTAGTTTAATTCAAATTTCCACTTTATTCAAAGGAAAACCTTGCTGACGAATCACTTCAAATTAACTGTGCCTGACCTGTATCCATTAAACTTTCGTGACACACGGACCTCCAGGTCTATTCCACGTAGCAAATACCATTTTGTCCCTTTGAAAAGGAGAAATGTTAACACCCAATTTTTGAACTCCTATGTGTTGAAATGTCTGGGTCAAAGACAGTTTTCTTTTACTCTTTCTGTCCAGGGTATCTTTCCTGGTCGAGTTTTTTTGACGACAAGATAAAATTTACATTTCAAGCCTGAATTTACATTGAGCAGTTTTAAAAAGTTTCATCAAAAAATAAAGTTGCCTCCAGTGAGAGTTGAACCCACAACACTGATCATTACTGGTTTAGAAGTCTAATGCATTGCTTACTTTGCTAAGTCACCATTTGGTTATCAGTATGAATCTTTAACACCTTTATAAAGTCATGCTCTATTGATTGAAGGAATAATCAAAATCCAAAATGTGAAACAATGCATAACACAAAGCTAAAGGTCTCCCAAGTAGCATGTCTGGTTGACACGATTGGATAAGCATTAGACCTCTGATCCAGTGATGGTCAGTGTTGTGGGTTCAATTCCCACTGGAGGCAACCTTATTTTTTTGCTGAAACTTTTTAAAAATGTTCGGTGTAAATTCAGGCTTAAAATGAAAATTTGATCTTATCGTGAAAAACTCGATTGTGTTGTCCTTTTTTTGCACAAAGTCACAAAAATTGTTTGAATTTGTAGGATAATCTTTTTTACTTCTTCATTGTAAATTTAGGATGATGCAATTAGTGTTGAAGATTTAGACAAAGTTATGAAGGATGGGTTGGGTATGAGATATGCCTTTCTTGGACCACTAGAAACTTGTCATCTCAATGCTGAAGGTAAATTTGTATGCTGCGTGTTACTCAGTTCATTTCCTTCTGAGAAACGGACCCTTATCTCTTATTCTTTCTGGTTTCTTTTTTGAAAAAAAAATCACTGCGTTGCCAACAAATGGTTGGCTTTTATTGAATTCACAGAGAGCAGGGAACAGTTTCCCTTTTCGACATGTCGTGTTCAGATGCATATGTCAGTTCCGAGAGTTCTACCGTGAATAATGTTCGCAATTCCTCATATTCGACTGTAGTGATAATACTGACAATAAGAAACAAGTTAGATAGTGGAACTAGGCTAATTCTGCGGAGTTCAAGGACAAGTTCTTGCTAAAATAACATATGAAGGAGTGTCCAGGACACGTCAGCCAATATCCCTACCCTCAGGAGACGTTCCCAGTGGTGTTCACAGCTTTCACTTACAGTAACAACGAATAATTGTTGCTTTGCTTTGTCATTTGCTAACAACAGGTCCGTTTTTTATTAAAAGAAGTCTACGACAAATGTTTTCCAGCCCAGAATCAGTTAATGCGTTGGTCATTCAATTTCTTTGATCAGGTATGAGACAATACTGCGACAGGTATGGTGAAACTATCTACAAAGTGTCTCAGGACTTCGGACCTATACCACGGTGGGAAGGGAAGACAGCTGAGCGCATCGTGCGGGAGATGAACGAGGCATTCCCTCTGGATTCACTGCCGGAGAGGCGGCGGTGGAGGGACGCTCGACTAGCGGCCTTAGCAAAGCTGAAGAAGGAGATGGATGCACAATCTGAATAGAAAAGACAGTAGAAGTGACCTTTTATCGATTTAATGTTGTAAGTTGCGCGGCTGATTTCGCTGAAGAACTATGCAATATCATAAAGGATCATGTTTCTCATGTGCATTTATGGTACATAAATTTAACAGAGACTATATTTTTAAGAGAAGGCTTTTTTTCTAATCCTAAACATGCTGGATTTAGCTCAATTTTTTTGTGAAAAAAAGATAAAAGATCACATGTGTAGGACTGATTAATACCACTGCAGGAATGTTACACGAGAAGTTAATCCAATTTCTGTCAGTTTCATTCGTAAGAATAGAGACCGGAAATCGTTCCGTCATTGATATCAGCCTCATTGTCTGTTTTTCCTCTCGACACTCAGCTGTGAAGCCATATCCACAGCGACACGATAATTTTAGGGAAGAGTACATAATGATTTTTCATGCCATAAATTACAATGTAAATGGTGCATCTCCTTCAGAGTGAAACAAATCATTGAGTTTCATCTGTGAGGAACCTCCATCATCTTGGAACTGAAACTTAACAGAAAAAAAACAGAAGTTTTCAATGTGAAAAATTCGAAAAAAAATTGTAATCGGTAATTACCACCCACGTACGAAGTACGCTCATCCCCCCCCTCCCAGACAATACAGGGCTACCGCCCCTAGTCAGGACAGGGGGGTACCCCTCCCCCCTCCGGACAGGACAGGAGAACGAGTCCCGCGGGCGGTAAGCGCCTCTTGCGGTCACGCGGGAGGACGTTCTTGTTCTGCTTGTCAATATTATTCGGTTATAAAAACAACAAATTATTTTTGTTGTCGGTCAGACAACAGAGAACATAAAACAAAAACAATTTCACTCCGGTAAAACCGGATGTAGATGGAATATGAAAAATGACAATGGGAAAAATCTTGTTTGTAGAAAGATTATAAGTGAAACTAGACCACGCGGAAACACTCAACCAACTTAAATGTATTCTGATAGAAGAAATTTTAAACCGAATTAACTGACGGAAAAAACAAACCTGTTTGGCAGATTTGTATATGTAAAAGGTAACTGTAGATGCGGGGACACATTTTAATGCGTGGTCTTATTTTTTTCCAATTGCGTGAATTGTTTTCAAATCAGGAAAGTTGGATAATGCCGATTGAAAAATAGAAGCCAAGCAGCGCCCAGGAAATAGTTCGGCACGTTTTCTTAGTCTGCTCATGGACCTTTCTGAATGGATCAGAACTCACTCTTCTTCAAAGTCAGTGAATCTGACAAAATCAATCATGTTTTTTTTCTATTTGGTGACCGTTCGTCTAATTAGAATGGAACTAGAAGTAGCGAACCACGACTGAAGGTTACCAACGTTTTTCAAAGTGACCAACTCAAAGTGTCTCTGTAGCGTAATTCGAGTTTTTCACGACAAGAAAATCTGACGCACTTCTGTCAGATCATCTGACAGATCTAAAGTTACATAGAACAAAATAAATTTTGTCAAAATTTGTCCCCAGTGGGGTTTGACCCCATGACATCCTGATCATCACTCTAATTCTCTACCAACTGAGCTAGGTAGGAATCTGTTGGGCAGGAGATTTCTGAAGTGAGCTTCATTTCATGCACCACTTCACATGTTGGACTTTGTTAATTTCTAGAATCAACAGAGCATGACTTTATAAAGGCCTCATTCGAGTTTTGCCGTAATACATAAAGTTGACAACGGAGGCATTTTTGTACAACTTCTAATGTAAATAAATTAGAAACATTGAGGTACCTAATTTAGATTTGTAATGGTGTTTTGAATTTTAACTGATGGGATAAATTTTATCATCTATCATATTTTCAAATTTAGGCAAACGCAAAAATGTCAACATTGCCAACTTTGTGTATTACGGGAAAACTTGATTGATTCACACAAACAACCAAATAGTGACTTAGATTAGTTGGCAGAGCATTAGAGTAATGATTCGGAGGTTGTGGGTTTAAACCCCACTGGGGGCAATTTTTGATGAAATTTATTTTGTTCTTCCTCAATAAATGTTTGATTAAGAAGCCAGAGATTGCTAGATCAAATCACACTGGAGAAAAGTGTTTATGCTCAAGGATTTTTTATGTCACTCAGGAAAGCCTTTGAAACCAATATTGAAACGTCTAATTTTTTCAATGAATTCAATTACAGTCATTTTCTTAGAATCTGAAATGCTGAAGATAAGTAGCTTTGTCCACTTTTGCCGCAAGTTTTGGGAAGGTGGTGCATGGGAACCTGTGAATGTTGTTTCTAATTCTGGTGATGGGTAAGCCTTATCCTTCTTGTGGTAATCAAAGTTGTTTTAACTCAGAGATGGTGGGGGAAAAGCCTAGTTTTGAACTGCTTTTGGCATCTTACCCCTTGCACCCCTCGCACAACTCTGATGAGGTGGGAACACTTTAACCCTACTTGCATCACTCAAAGAGGGTGGGGATGCCTTAACCCTACATGTCACAATCAAAATTCTTTGAACTTGAACACTCCTGGCACACCTCTCATCCCTTGAACCTAAGGTGAAGCCTTTCACCTGAGATGAAAGGCCTAGCATCCCTTGCACCTTTCTCATGCCTCTCATCAGTTGTACTTCTTGCACTCCTCACAAAAGCTGAGAGGCCTTTCACCTAAGGTGAGAGGGTGAAAGGCCTTGCATCCCTCTCACCTTTCTCATCCGTCTCATCCTTTGCACCTCTCACATCCCTCACAAGGGGTAAGGGGCCTTTCACCTTAAGTGAGAGGATAGAGATCTTGCACCCTTCACACCTTTCTCACCCCTTGCTCCTCTCACTCCTTGCACCCCCTTAGCTATTGCACCCCTCACACCCTCACAAAATCAAGGGGTGGCACAAGTGCTACAAAGGGTTCAAGCAGCCCAAAATCTAATGTAAGAGGCCTTTCACCTCAGGAGAGAGTATGTAAGACATCTCACTCCTGCCTCTTGCATCCCTCTTATTTCTTGTACTCCTCAAATGAGTATGAGGGGTACAAGTAGGTTTAAAGTAACCCCACCACCCCTGAGTGGTGTAAGGAGTGTGAGTAGGTTGAAAGTGTCCCCACCACCCCTGAGTGGTGTAAGGAGTGTGAGTAGGTTGAAAGTGTCCCCACCACCTCTGAAGGTATGAGGGTATGAATAAAGTTAAATATCTCCACCACCTCTGAGTGGTGAAAGAGGTGAAAGGAATGAGACAGGTGTGAGGAATAAGATGAGGTAGTGGGGTGAAATGAGTGTAAGGGGTGAGAGGGTGCAGCAGATGAGGGTGGTGTCACACCTGTGACCTTCTCACCTCAGGTGAAAGGCCTCTTACCTTGGGTGTAAGAGGTGACAGAAGTGCAAGGGGTAGGGACCAAAATGATGGTATGAAGGGTGTAAGGGGTGCAAGGTGTATGAGCCACCTGGTGAAAAATTCATTGCTGGTAAAAGTAACTCTTCATAGATGCAATGCTTTTCAAAATTATTTATCAACAAGACAGCTTCCCATCAACATTACAAGGCAACACAAACCATTTCCACCTGCCAGGGGTGGGAGGAAGAGTCATCCTTCCTGCCTGGTCTTTCTGAGGAGTCCGGTCCATGGCCCAGAGTGGGAGTCAGGTCCATGGTTCAGTGCAAGAGAGGGGCTCAGGATCATGGTCCAAAGGGTGGGTAAGGTCCATGGTTGACTAACCTCCACCCCCTCCTGTGAACAGAAGGACAGACACGACTGAAAACATTACTTTCCCTCGTACTTTGTACATGGTCGGTAATAACTTGAACTGAAATTTTCCTCTAATCCTTATTTTTGTTTCATGGCATCAGCAGCAAGACGTCAAGATCTATACGTTGTTATATGAAATTGTACGATTACTGAAACAAATGGTCACCAAAAATTTTAAAGTGGAGCATTTTCTTTGCCGCCAATAAATGTTACCGAAAATCACAGTGGGCACTAATACCTTGGTGTAATATTCCACTTCATAATATATGAACTCTTAATCCTCCAAGTGGAAATCCAGAACGGATTACGCCACTGTATCAGACTTTTAATTCTTTAGTAAGGTTATCTGTCCATTATGTTTTGGTGAATTGTTTAATGCCAGTGACCTGAGGACCAAAGCATTTGCATAACATAAATTACAGTAATTCGCGATTCATATAGGCTCCTCTAAAGTCAAATAATTTGAGCGCATCTAAAATTAGGCTTGCGTTGATCTGTAAATGATTTGTATGGGTTTCTCAAATTAACTGAATTTAAATAATCTTAGCTCATATTCGCACACAAGGACCCTAAGTTTCCTAACCTTTGAGAGACAGTCTGGCTAAACTGTCTTCCTAATGAAAAATAAAAGGTTTATATTTCACCATCCCAGCAAAATGTTCACACTCAACTTGTAGTCAGGTGACCAGAAGTCTTTCTCAAATGCTAAAGTTTGTTTAAGGTTCATTCTATTCTATTCACCAACAGTGTCCATGTCTATTGCTTCCAGTATGCAGAAAGTGACGCTACATTTTTGAAAAGGGCATTAAATTGGAACCTTCAAACAGCATTAAGAAAAGAGGGACATTGTGGAAACTATTCAGTGGCAGGGATCTTAGAAGGGCACCCACGGCGAACCACAACCACTCCCCGCCCCCATGGATCAAATGTTCTCAATTTCATGCAGTTTTTTGGAAATTTTTATAAAATTTTTTTACAGCCCTCTCATCAACATCGGAATTGAGTGCTGTGTAGAGAACGAGAATACTACACTATGTGGTATGAGACGGGAATAAACATTTACGTTATTACTTTACCGTTGGTACATTAAGCACACGGACATGTCAATTGTCTTTATGAACAGAGACAACCCGGAAACATCAAACAATGTGTGTCCAGGAGTGTGAAAAATTCAGTCTGATGTGCGAGAGCTTTTTGCAGTTCCTGATCCGCCTACACGTCATGACAATAGAATTATCTTGCACCATGATCTAATCAAAAGTGGTATTTTCTGTTCCAGTGTCGCATTTGTTATTGTGCAAAAGGAGGAAAGGAGTAAAACTTTTACTTCGTATATGTAGAGTTGGAGTTGTTTGCCTGTTTGTGGCTATAAGCCTGTTTAATTAGCATTTTAATGTTTGCAAAATGCTTTGGTTTGAAAGTCCAGTTCCTTTTCAACCAGCCAGAAATTGTTTTGCAAAACCTCAGCGACTGATTACAACAATATTTAATTTTTCTTAAAATTCATTTGTACTAATGGGAGATCCCTACTTTGGATGGGTTTTAATTCTTCTGTTTGTAGATTCAAAGTGCTTGAATTGAAGATTCTTTCAAAATTGTTCTCACTCATTTACATATTATTGTTTTCAGCATGTATTGATGATTTTTCTTTGCATTCATGTTTGTTTTGTGCATTCATTATTGGTAATGGTCATTCTTAACTTTCTTCTATGATTGTTCTTAATTAAACGTTGTTTTTCACATTTATTAACTGTTCTTAGCATTCATGTTTCCTCTTTCGTGATGTTTAATTTTCCTTGGTTGTATTTATTAACAATTGTTTGTTCTTAGCATTATTTATTAATAATTGTTCTCAACATACAATAATCTGATGGTTCTTAACATTCAATAATCTGCTTATTTTTGGCATTCATATTTGTTTTGAGCATCCATTAATCTGCTCTCCATTGAGCTGCAATTGAACCCAATCTTGTAACACAAGACACCACACAGACAAACACACAAATCTAACATTTTTGGTACGCAAAGATTAGACACATTTTGCTTTATCTCAAAGGCTGACGTAAGAATAAGGCCTAACTGCTTGATACTAAGGGAAACAATTGTTCAACTCACAACACTGATTTTTCCGTTACACCTATTTTAAAATAATTTGTTGGAAACAGGCTAATATTAAATTCCTCTGTTTAAACTTTTATGCGCTTTGTCTAATTGGTAAAGTATTCCAATTTTAAGAATATTGAAATCAAAAGAACTTATAAAAATCTTGAAAAAAAATAGACCAAATTCTTACATCATTTAATCCAATCTGTGTAAAATATGTAAATGGGAAAAACTCAATTGTAAAGAGACTCTTAAACATTACACAGTTACAATATTACAGTAGTGAGACTTTTCTAAGCAGGGAGATACTGACTGTCACATATTCGTATGACATTAACCTAGATATATGAATAATTCATGGCTTATAAAATATAAGACACACGGAAAGTCTAATTTATGGCAACTTTCAGCCAGATTTGTGTTTCAACGAACAAGAAATAGTTCATTTCATTTCAATTTTACCCAGGTTTAATACTGAAATTAGTTCAAATAGTCTGTACGAAGATTTCTTTCACTGCATCATCAGCCATCTCAGATCAGTTTGCTATTTGTCTAAATTTAAGAACGGCTAAGAATTTGTGTGTCATCAGTCGGTTATATTTCATATTTCTGTTGGACTTCAAGGGAATTCTGCTGGTACATCTCAAGCAAGAAAAGTGCAGAAGCAAATGTTGCTTTTACCGTGTAATGGACGACGTAAACCTGAGACTGAATGATTTAGCTTTGAGAGGTTAACTTTTCAAACCATTAGCGGAACAACAAATTGTTGACGAAATGGTTTAAAATTACCAAAAAGTGATACTGGAGTCGCAGACGCAGTTCAGCTGGTCCTTTCTGATAATGGCAGGTCAAAAACGAGGTCCAATTCATTTTACATTCAACGAGTAAAATGCCAACAAACCAGTTTTATTAAATTTCCATGATTTTTACAAATGTCAACCAAAGCTATAGTTGCTAAAGTTATCCATGGAATGCCATTTCATCTCAATAATTACCTTTGCTCTTTCCTGACATGGTCTAAAACTAGTGCATAGATGGTCTTCTGCAGTTTTTAAACTCCAGTTTTTCTAATAAAGAAGCAATTTTTGAGATTTGCCGTTTTCAAGTAAAGAGGAATTTGTCAAATTAGTCAAAAGTGATCACTAGTATGACTTTACATTCTTTACCAGTAGTAATAGAGATCATAGACATTTTTAGCATTCGACCAATTTGACAAATTTAACCTAAATGTCAGAACAGAAAAACTAATTTTCTCGATTCAACGTATTGGACTTGTTTCAAGTGGCAATGGCAAGCACGAAAATAATGAACAATTTGCAGTTGTGATGTTGTAATTGCAGTCACATGAAACAGGTTCCATGCTCAGTCAATGCAACAGCCTAGGTAGATTTTTAGTCCTTGTTATTGTGGATGTCATTCATTTAATGAAGTATACATATTCTTGCAGGGGCCAGGAATCTTAATAATACCTAACTGTAAAATTTAAATTGTGATAACTCTTGAAAATTGCATTTTATTTCTGACAGATCTGTAAGATTTCCTTATCGTGAAAAGATAAATGAATTGAAGCGTTGTGACACGTGAAGAGTTTACAAAGCCTACAAATAGAAAGGAGTCAAGAAGTTTACTTACATAGGGGGCTCTTACATAGCTGCTCTAACTTATGTTAAATCAATGGGTAAAATATCTATCTAAATATGCCTCAAGTTTCATATTTTCTGTAATCAACCTCTAGATAGGTGGTTGGTAGGAGCACCCATTGGTAACCAAGGATAACAATGATGGACCTTTGAAGTTCCTCCACCCATAATTAGTAAAACACCTCAAATATGTCTCAAGCTTCAAATTCCTTATTATTGAACAGTAACTGTCTGGGTGTTTGTTGGGGAGATTAGAAATCAACGGCAACCAATGATGAACCAGTGTACTACTTTCAGACCATGTCAGAGCTGACCAAAGGTAATTACTCAGAAGCAATGACGATGCATAGATCACTTTGGAAACTTAGCTTTGGTTGACGTTTGTAAATCTCATGCAAATTGAAGAACCAGTGGCTGCTCGAAAGGGGTGTCACAGCTTGTACCACCAATGGACCAAAGTTTCTTTAATTTCAGAGCTTTCAGAAAATACAAAAATGTGTAGGGTTGGTTCCCCCCCCCCTAACTTGGACTTGACACTCCCTTCTACGAGAAGTGCTGGATCTGCCCCTGTTGACTGTCAAAGTTCTGAGATTATCTTCAACCTAACATGGGTAATACACATCATATCCCCAACTTCCTGTTGTCACCCACAACTGACTGCTTGCCTTGGGCAGCAATCCAAACCAATGTCACACCAGGGTATTTTCCATTCTTCTAAAAATAACTATTCACCATCCATAATGAGTAAACTACTTCAATAATATACCTCAAATTTCAAATTCCTGTTATCTCCCACTGAATAAGTGGTCTGTAGGGTCCGCTCATAATAGTTGAAGATGATCACCACATGGTAGATCTAATATGTGTCACAGAAAAATTAGGTTGGGGATATATAACTGGGCTGGGAGATAAATGACTAAAATGTGCTTCGGCTTGTTCCATTCTAAGGACACATAATGCAATCTCGCAGGTCACAGCTGTAGGTCAAATTGGGTGTTGACATCTTAAGAGTCAAGATCAGACTGACTGTGGCAATGTCTGCAAATTTAGAGGTTGGTTTTGGAGGATATACCACATCGCTATATGTGCATTAGTGGGTGTGGTAGCCTTTATGGAGATGGCTGTACGGGGTTCTAAGGACAGGATTGAGTGCAGATGCGTATATACAATAGTGGGTAACTGATGCCTTTGTCTGCTAGACTGATTTTCCTGTCCCCAGCACAGTTGATGGTACTTTTACTGTGACAAATGCCACCAAAGGTCTTCTCCACCTTCATTCAAATTTGAAGATTTCCAATGTTAAACAGTTCTCTCTACTGTCACCCTGAGTAAAGTTCAGAAAATATATTTTGAGTAGATCAGAAAATATGTTCAGCCTTTTGTCAATGAGAAACAGATATTTTTAATGATGATGCACAATAGAGGTATTGCAGTAACATACTTCATAAGGATAGATCCAACCGACATTTCAGTTTTTACTTCACGCTGGGAAATCTGTACATATCAGAGGTATCCCCAGATATAGATCTACTATAAAAACTAAAACTTAGGTCAGATCGATCCATTATGAAGTATATTTCTGTTCTATTATTTTTAGGACAAATGTCTCAAAATCTGTTTTCTCATAGACACCTATTGTACAAGGCTGAACATATTTTCTGATTTCCTCAAAAATCACACATTAACCAGGGTTCCACCACGGTCACGTGCTGTTTCTTTTGTTCTTGCAGTGGATTATTTTTCACTACCACATGGCAATTTTCTATTCATCGTTGCAAGTGATTATTTGCCTGAATGAAATGGAGAAAATATCAGTGAATTCCTATTGTCTCAATGTTAACTTTCTCCAGTGGAGAAATATCAGTGAATTCCTATTATCTCAATGTTAATTTTCTCCAATGGGGAAATATTGGTGGTTTCACACAATGGAGAAAAACAATCTGATTCCAATTCTCTCCAATGCAGAAATTTTGTCAGAAAAATTCACAAAAATTGCAAGGTTCACTTCAGACACTTTTCCTGGTAAAAATAGCAATGCTATCTACAAGATTTTTAATATGACAAAGCTGACATTATTATCTAAATATTTCTCTATACAGATCCCCTTCCAATTACTTTCAAAAGGCTGTAAAATGACAAATTTTAAATTTGGAAAAAATTGTGAAAATTTTACCTCATGATGAGCCTCATTTTGAAGTTTCTCTCAACCAATAGGAATGCTCCATACAGATCACATGACAATAACAATGTAACTTTGAAGAAGAAGGTCATGTCAGCATGTGGTAAAAAATCCAATATTTGCGGCCAAATTTTAAGCACTTAAACATGTTGTAATCCATAAAATTGGTATCTATGTGACTGTCATAACTGGCTACAGAATATGCCATGTGGTTTCAAGAAGTTTTCAATAGTAATCCCCACAAAAAATATTCCAAGTGAGGGAACAAAGCCATTAGATTACACAAGCTGTATGTGCTCACTATGAAATCTGAGCAAGAATGACAGTTTACCCACCAAAAAGTACTGTGAAAGGACTGTACTGGGTAGAATGCCTGGGAATCTAAGTCAATGAAAGAGCAAGATCATTACAACAATGGAGGTCAGGTAGGCAATCATTGCATTCTTTCATTCTAAATAGACAATAAGGTGGTGAAAGTGATTTAACAAATGGTTCTTCTAGTGTATTACTGGAAAATAATACACGAGCGGTAGCAACTAACTTCGTGAGCACCATCTCTGTGGTAGCTACATCCAAATTTATGTGTGTGTGCTCAGTCCCCTTCACCTTCCAGAACAAACTGTCCATCAACCCGATTGGTAGCTTTATTACTCAATGAATATTGACAATATATGAAACTTTGCTTTACAATTTCCAAATGCATTGAAGTCAAGGAGGGGTCGCGCACCTCGGTGAAATGAAGCTTTTGAGTTGCAGTCAAATTCTAGGCAATGTCACAGATGAATTGAAGTTTCATATGAAGTAGCCAGACTGGGAAGCATGGTTTTGGTTCATTGCACAACCTTACATGTTATATATGACCAAATTGAGGACATTCTGCTTCGACACTGACTTCGTTTCACCTATTGTGTTACAAAGTACAGATCTCTTCAATTTGAAGTCAGTCATTTGCGTTCTCCCTTTGTAGTGGTAGAGTAGAACAGTACCATCCATAGACTGTGCATTATGTTAACAAATCTCTTTACGGATGGATTCTCACACCACATTGTGTACATTCGCAGAAAGCAATGACTACAGCTTCGTCATTGGAGAAAATTGTTTCATGTCTGAGTCTGAGTGGCCTACTGGGTCGTACACAGTTAATTCACTCGTCCTTTTTAGGTGGTTTAAGTTTACACTTAAACCACCTTATAGGATCACGGATGGCAACTTCTTTTCGGCAATTTGGG